>BMAO01037519.1:0-302430 GCA_019973975.1 Trichonephila clavata | reverse complement strand
TTATTTATTTATAATTATTATTTTGTTGTTTTTTATAATTATGTTAAATGAGTATTCTTATACCTGTATGATTCTTATTTATATTACAATAGGATGATTATTCTTTTTTATAAAATTTATTAAACTATATTACGTGATTATTATTATATAAAATAAAAAGTAATACCGTATGAATATCTAATAATTATTACTATTTAGTATTATATGAATATTATATATATATAATAATTTCTACAACATTATATTACAAGATTATTGTATACTGCATCATATTTCTATTAGAAAATATGGTTTTCTATAATATTTATATTAATTATTTATTGATCTTGGTTAGTCTCAATCTATTCCTAAATTCTTCATTTGAAATCTATTTTAATGTTTTTCAAAACAGTTCTTAAAAATTATTTTCCTGACGAGTCTTACCGCTAGGCCGCCATCTTGAATTTCATTCCAATGGCATGCGCTGCTTGGCGTGATTCCTTATCACGCCAAACAGCGTTTGGTGCCCTGCCCCGGGATATCAAACTAGTTCCTTTTTATTTTTATGATGATGGTAAAATATTTAAGATTTCAAGAGTGTATATAAATATACTTATTGCTGTAAAATTACTTTTTAGTTTGATTGAAGAAGGTGGTGACTGGGATCGTCGTAATAGACTTAAAGTTTATCAAGGTGTTTACTGTATGGCCATAAGGGATTTCAAAAGTGCTGCTAATTTTTTCCTGGATACTGTGTCTACTTTCACCAGTTATGAACTCATGGACTATAAAACATTTGTGACCTATACAGTTATTTGCAGTATGATCTCTTTGCCTCGAGTAGATTTACGAGAAAAGGTATTTTATATATTAAAGGAGAAAAGACATTTTAATTAAAAGGAGTCTTAAAGATATAACTTATAATTAGAAATTTTTCATTTATGTAGGTTGTAAAAGGATCAGAGATTCTGGAAGTGTTGCATAGTGCATCTGATATTAGGGAATATTTATTCTCCTTATATAATTGCCAATATGCTGAATTTTTTCAAAAACTTGGTAAGATAATTTTATTTAGTTCCATAGTATATAAATATTGTTGTTATTGCTTTCCACATTCTTGCTGTTTCTTTTCCTATTCAAGATTCTTATATATATAAAGCTGTCCTTACTTAATTTCATTCCTTATCTATTTGTATGGGTTTTTTTTTTTCATTTTTGTTTGTTTAACTGATTTTTTCCCCTCATTAAGATGGATTAGTAAGATTAGATTTAAAATACTGTTCTTGGTACATTCTCTCTATCTGGGCTTGTTATGCAAATCTTCGTAAAAGTATATGTTGCAAATTTGCATGAGTAAAAAGCAGCCAATGACTCCAATTAATTGAATAATAACAAATTTATTAATGGTCAAGGATGAACAAATGATAAATCAACTTATATATGCAAAAAAATATTAAAGCAGATTATTTTACAGTAATGGAAAAACTCACTTGTTCTGAATAAACTTTACAGTGCTCCAGAAATTACTCTTTGAAACAGTTTCACTTGCAGGTAAGACAGGTAAAGTCTGGGCCATAGGTAGCCTAGTGGTTAGAGCATTGGACTCCAGACTGGAGGGCCTGGGTTCGATGCCACCGAGTATACACAGAGTACGTGCTTGTTAAATCAGTGAGTCAGAAAGTTGTGGGCGGTCGCAGCAGAAACCACGACTGCAGGGGGCTGGAGAATATTTCCCTCTCCTTCAATTCCATGCCTAAATTGTGGAGATGGAGATAGATGGTGATGCCATCTACCATTAAAAAGTCCAACCTGTCTCACAGGCTCTGGCAACTTTCATTCCTCCCCTTCGGGAAGGACACAACAACAACAACGGATAAAGTCTAACTGTCTTATTGCAGACAGCACACAAGCGGATTCTAATCTCAACGAACTTCTTAACTCCACTGACCTTTATAAAGCCTCATGGAAATTTCCAAAAGTATTGATTCCATAGACTTTAAGGCTCTTGGTTATATAATTTTTCACCAAATCCGACACTAATCTGGTAACCCTGCTGACATCTTCTAGGACTGTGATAATCTTATTCAAGTTAATACTGGGAAGAGTACTTTCCTTGTAAAAACTCTTTTTCCCACCAGCAGCATATCATTGTAAGAAAAACAACTTAGTTGGCGTGTTTCAACCTGAAGAAATATTTTCTTTTTTTTTATCTTTTTGTTAGAGGTCTATGCCCTAAAAAATTGAGATAAATGGAAACTAACATGAGAGGAATATTTTTAAAAATATTCTAGGTGTATAAATTTTTAAAAAAGAAATTTTGTAGCATTTGAATATAATTAAGTATATTAATTAAAACTACTTATAAATAACTTTCATACGTCCAATAATTGTGTGGCAGAGTTTAAATTGTGGTATCTTTGTTGAATGGGATTTATATGCTCACATTTTTATTGCATCATTTCTCACACTTTTACTATGTGACTGAAAACAAATTGTACAAAGAGTTTGAAAGTTATTTAGATGAATAGTAACTGAAATAAATTTTAAGTCTTTGTTGTGGTAGTCATATCTTTTTCTTATTATTCGTATTTACTGTAATGTAGTATATCTTAAAAATGTCAAAAACGACTTATGCAGGGTCTTCTTGGCTTAAGACTAAATTTTATCTGGCTAACCGGTTTTAAGTTGGATTTATATTTTTCATTCCCATTTTCATTCAAATGGATTGTAAAAGTTATTCATAAAATACAAAATATTAATCTATGTATGTATAAATATTGTACAAACTTTATCAATTCTGGAATCAATTTGACTCTATTATTATGGCAATCTCAATTTTTAAAAAAATATTTTTATTTATTTATCTTGTGATTTTAAATGTGCATAGCTAGGTATCTAAAGTCTATATGTATTTGCATGTAATTTGAAACAAATATTTATGTATAAAGCATGTAAAAAGGATTTCATAAAATAAGTGCAATAATTACATATACATATGCTTTTCCTCATCTCAGAATAAAAGCATTGATTTCTGAAAAGGTGAAATGGGAAAACAGGATTCTGAAATATTAATTGTGGACAAGAATTGATTAAGTTTACTTTTAAGACACCAAAGCGCTTAAAGAGATCATTTCTTGTATTTTTCTGTTTGTGTTATGTATTAATTATGAATTAAAATGTATTAAAATATATAAACTCTTGATAATTCATCTTCAAGTAATGTATATCTTTAAAAAAATATTGTTTCATACCATTTATATGCTTCTTGACAGTCAATGCTGTATATCCTAATGTGTATTTTTTTGTAATTTATTGTCGTCACTAAAAAATAGAAACACTTCTGGTTTTTTATTAAATTTCAGCACTGTCTTTATTCTTGAATATTTTTAGATTCTAAACTCTACATCATATATTCAAATTCATATGTTTCTATGTCATCATTCCTTCCTGCTTCATCATGCTTCCTTAAAATTGTAACTGGGAATTTTAAAATAAATTATAGTTTTAAAAAAAACTAAAAAGCGTGTTTTTTAGTTTTTTTTAAACTATAATTTATTTTTTCATGTTTTAGTTCAATCTACAATAAAAGCATTTTTTTTTAGTTTTTTTAACTATCATTTATTCATTGTTGAATTTATCCTTGAGTTTGATATTTGAAGCTGGAATTACGTGGGTGTGGAATTAGTCTAGCTGTTTAATGGATATTAATTAACGGGTCTGAAGTTTATTTGTTCTCTTCGTTGACGGGGCCTAGGATCAGTCTTGTACCATTACATTAGATTCCGTCTCTATAGAACAGGTCAAACAAATAAAAGTGTGTTCTAATTTTAAAAAATTTTTAATGTACCACGTTTTTATAACGGACTAAAAAGTATAAAACTGCTTTCCCCCCCCCCTTTCATTTTTCACATTTTTGTGCATTGTGTTCCACTTCTGAGCTATGATCCAAATTTCAAGTCTCTAGCTCATCGGAAAGTCAATCAGTTTAAAATCAATTACAAACTTCCACCCAGACATTAAAGAAAGGAGTTGATAAAAACATGGTAATATTAAGTGTCAATCGTTTTTTCACCTTTTAAACATATTGCTATAATGTAAATTCGTATCATCATTTCTAAATGTATGGCTTTATAATAATAAAAAATATTTAGCAGTTAGAACATAAATTTTTTTTCACATGCACGAGCCTTTTTTTCCTTCCATTTTCAGAAAAATTTTTATATTATGGTAAGAAATTGCTAACACATACCCACCCTCCCTCCACTTTCACAGGTACAGAACACTTTTTTTTTGTCTGTTTTATTTCTATTAACCGCAAGTGTATTTTATACTTGCATATAATTAGCTTTAAATTCAAAACACTCGCGTTAGGGTTACACCTTATTCTTTTAGTCGCCAAATCTGAAAATCGTATATGGAATTAGTTGCCAAATTTGAAAATGGTACATGCAATAAGTCGCCAAATCTGGAAATGATATATGGAATTGTCGCCAAATCTGATTATCTTTATTCCTGATGATTCTGAAAAGAACAATGGAACAAAATTATGAAAGTATTGTATTGTCATCAGTCCTTGACAAGTGTGCAAAATTTCGAATTAATCTGACCTTTTAAAGTGGGTAAAAATCGAGTTCCAAGATTCTGTTACATGCAAGTGAAACTTATAAAAGCGTGTTAAAAATCACCTAGTTTTTTTTGTCTAAGAGCTACTAGTGTTCAGTATAAAAGTTTTTCATTGCTAATTTAAAATGTTGGGAAACAATTTGATGATAAATTATTCATGTTCAACTGATTTTTTTTAAAGTATTTATTTGTGCATTTTCAAGATGTTATGATTATCGATTTTATAGATATATTATTTTTGAAAAGTTTTGCTAGATTTTATACCCAACTACCATTTATGTCTAAAAACTACCATCTTGCTTGGGTTTTTTCTTATTGGTGTATTAACCATTTATTACAAAATTGTTTTTGAAAAAATGTCTTGTTCTTTAATAAAAATTCATATTTTCTGACTGAAGGTTTACTGTTTTATGAATGAAATTTAGCTTCCCCACACTTTTTAAAATTTTATTCACTATTAAAAAACCACTCATTCCTTTTTATGAGATACAGAACCTTCTTCCTCTTTTTCTCCCCAATTGTTGGATATTGCTTTTAAAAAAATATTCCTTGTGTTGTCAAATAAATTTGCTTAAAAATTAGTATAAAATACTGCATTTAGGTAAAAAAAAATTGAAAAAGTATGTATTGCTTGCAAGTTAGTAATTTTTATCAATTGGTTGTGAAATATTTAGATTTTCTAATGCCCTTATGTGCAATATATGTATTGGATAAATATTATTTTCTCCCAATTAATATGTAAAGCCTTTTTAGATATATTTGTGCATTTCTCTCAGACTGCCTAAATCCAATAACCTATTTATATTATTTTAGCACTGGTTGAAAAAATGTTAAAGCAAGATCGTCTTTTGGCTGCTCATTTCCGTTATTATGTACGGGAAATGAGAATTCTAGCTTATACTCAACTTCTTGAATCATACAGAAGTTTGACCCTGCAGTATATGGCAGATGCTTTTGGAGTTACTACTGAATTTGTTGACAGGTAACATTTTAATATTAAAATATGTAAAATATGGCTTTGAATGTTACAAAATACTCTTAAGATTTCTTTTGTATCTGTGTGTGTTGTTTCATTTAGGGAATTGGCGAGATTCATTGCTGCTGGAAGACTTCATTGTAAAATAGACAAAGTTGGTGGAATTGTGGAAACCAATAGACCGGACAGTAAAAATTATCAGTATCAGGTAATATATGAATTTTGAAGTAAAATTTAAAAAATAAAACATTTGATTTACCAAAAGTTAAATTGTTTAATCTGATTAAATACAAATGAAAATAGTACATATGTTTGTCTTAAAAGTTGTACACTATTCCGTTCTTCTGGAATAATTATTTATAGAGTCAGCTCACATATCATGAGGGCAACTTATTCTACTATAGAATGGGAAGTTTTCCGTTTAAAAGAATTACAGTATCACCCTTATTATTTTGGATATTATATTCTAAGTGTTTCATGCAACTTTTAAGAATAATTTTGGAATATATTTTTTCTTAAACAATTAGTCACAAATCAATTTCTTTTATTACTGGTGAATTCTTTTAAAATTATTCATGTACCTGTAGTAAAATTTTAAAATCAAAGTTCTAAAATATTTTTTGGTCAAGAAATTAAAAATTAGTTTGTATGGTGTTATCACATAAAGATTTCCTGAATTTGACTCTCAAAGTCAGTATTTTTTTTTTCCATAATTTATTTCATAAAAAATGTCATTATTCAGATGCTGTTAATTGATTTATGAATTTTATAAAAAAAAATTAAATATTTTAAAAATAGAACATTGAGAACGTAATTTTTGTTTTAAGAATATTTGATCTAATAATGCAAAATATTTATATTTTGAATAGTGATAAAAAAAATAATATATTTTTGTTTTCCATAGGCATGTATCAAGCAAGGAGATATTCTTTTAAATCGTGTTCAGAAACTCAGCCGTGTCATAAATATTTAATGTTTTTCTATGTGTTTGTATTTGAGCTTAATAAATTTTATGTTACTGGAGTAGAGCATTCATATTTTTAAACTTCTCATTAATTGTTCAAAACCTTGTGTTTTTATTGGTTTGCTAGTAAGTATATACTGTTTCATTGTAAATTTTAATAAGTAATCAGTAACGATATAAATATTTTATATTCTAATATTTGATGAGTTGAGAATTAAATATGTTCCTCAAGAAAAACACACAAACCAGAAGTTTGTCTAATATAAATAAATCAAGTAATTTTTTAAATCTTTAATAAGAATCCAAAGGAATTAGTAAAAATATATGATAGCCAACTGACAAGATCTGAGGTTGTTATTTAACATTTATTATGAAGACTACAGAAGTAAACTGATTGCTATGGATGTAGTAAAGAATTGTTGTATTTCAAGAATTATATCTTTTTACATGGATTTCTCAAAATGACTTGTGGTGAAAAAGACTTCTCAATGAAAATAATTTTAATGTTAAAATTGTCATTTTTGTATAAAGTAATGTAAACTGAATCAAACAAAAAAAAAACCTGATTGAATTAAATAAATGAAAAAACAAATTATGTCCTTCAGCATTTTATTAGTCTTTAAAAAGCTAATAAGGATAAAAGAAAAATACTAAAAAATTGTTACAAAGGTAAAAATTTTAGGCATTTTATTATTTTGAATGGGAGGGAATCGCTCAAAATGTTATTTTTTTTTTTTTGAAAAATTTTAATGTAAAAAGTTTCATTTGTATTAGATATAAAAAGTTGAAACAATTATTCAAATATTTCAGGGTTCTACTTAAAAATTCTTCTGGATAGTGTTTTACCAAGCCAGCAGAGTAGGCTTAGTCAATTAAGTCTTATTTTGGACTGATAATAAGACTTAAGCAACACTGCTTGACTATTGCTAAATAACTAATATAAAAATTAATATTGTTTGAAAAAGTAATTTTAAATAAAAAATGTTGAAAGTCTAGGTTGCCTTTAATATACATATGAATTATTAAACATTTTACTTTTGAAAGTAATTCTCAGAAGCTAAATTATGGCCTAATGGTGTAAAAAATTTTATACGAATAGTTTACGTTGTGTACATGTAATAAAATAATAGAAAAATTACATTTGAGGAAAATGCATCAATCTGAATTTTTAATTTTCAAACAATAGGGATTTAAGAAAATTGTTGAGTAAATCTCATTAAGATCCTCAACTTAAGCACATTTTGTACAAAACATTCAATAACAATATCTTCCATTATTTAAACTGGAAAAGTTATAAAAACCGAAAGAACTTTATCACAAAAAAAAAATCAAATCAATAAAAATTATTTTTAAAGAAAACAATTTGAAATCATAAAAAGTTAAAAGGGCAGAATGAGAAAAATAAATTTAGATGGTTTGAAAGCCATAAAATTATGAGATAGAAGGGAGATAATTTATTCAATCTTTTTTTAAGATACATAGTTTCAAGTATGATTCGAAAATAGCTGAGAAGAACTGCAATTATTTCCATCAAAATAGTGTTCTCAAGAACATAATTATATCAACATCTCAAGTTTTTTTAAGAAAAAATTATGACTTGTTTGAAATTTAAATTATAATTTTTTAACTCATTAGTAATGTATCTTAATATGTGACCCAAAACAAATAGTTCTCTTCCAATGTGACAAAGGAAAGAAAAAGTTAGACACCCTTACAAGAAAAGAGTATAATTATACTCAAAGTAAATAAACTAATTCATCTAATTTATTTTTAAAGATTATTAATCTCCATAATTTATAATAGTCTTTATTTTGAATGGTAAACAAGTTAGCTTGCAATTCATAAATGAGCAAATAATGTTAGTGGAAACAAAATATACATTGAACCTTTACTATATAATACATATGTCTACATCAATATCTTCAACAAAAAAAATTTGGTTTTTTTTACCCCTTGCCCTCACAGAATCTATTTAGAATTGTAAAGAACTGGCAGCTTCTGAAGTGCTATATTTATAAAATGCAACTTACTTGATATTGCTGCACTAAAAAGAATCAATAAAATTTTGAAAAACTTATTTAAAAGTTTAGTCAACCTTTGATGATTCAATAATAGTATGTCATGCAAGAGTGTGTTGCCCTTTTCTTTTAAATTAAAAAAAAAAATCAGTGAGAATATATTTTTTTTCTGACCTTGTAAAAAGGTTTCAAAATATTACTCTATGCAACAGTAATTATAATGAAATTATGATTTGAAGAAATAAATTTTTTTCAAATTGGTCATTTATAATGTTTTATTAACTAAAAAGATTTCTAATGGATCTTTAAAGCATGATCTACAGTAAAATTCTGAAAGTATGCACTTGTTTAGATTCCCCCATTTATACTAAGTTATAAACAGGTTTAATTAAGGAAAAAGTGTAGTAAAATCTTAAAGCTAAAAAATTTAAGATGAGTTTGAAATCAATATATTTTAAAATATGAAGTTAAATTCTGATATTTCAGAAGAGGGGGGGAGGTAAAATGAAATATTTATTAATGATCTAACATATAAACACTGAGAAGGGCATATTTTAAGGAGGTATTTGGAAAAAGTGGGGCTTTACTTGCATAGGAAAGCACATTGTTGGGATTTTTTAATACTGTAAAATGATTCAGGTGTTGGAAATTTATACAAAAAAACTCAATTTGAATTATTAAAGTTAGCCAAGTTTAGTAATTTACATTTAAAAAAAATGAAAATTATGATGAAATTCATTAAAATATCAATGTTATATGAAATTCAATACGCTTCATTGTTTGTATATGGATATAATAAATGCAAGATTATTCAACTAAAAGAAATACTTAAGATGTAATTAATATACAAGTATCAAATTCATGTATAGATTTTTACATGTTTTCAAATAATTCATTTAAATAATATCTTGAGATAATTGCATTTACCTTATGCCTCTTTTTGGAAAAATTTATATTATGAGTAAAAATCTTATTAATTCAAAATAATTGGGCTCTAGATTATCCAAACTAAAGTGTAAAATTATAAGTAAAGTTTGGGCTCAAGTGTAGTATAGGGGGGCCCCCTTTGAATTTGGCAATTTTTATATAGATATTATGGTGAGATAGTGAATTCATTCTAGCTTCTGGACACCTATCGCTAAGTGAAGTAGCTTGGTGATTGATTTTGGTTGCCAAAAGTAATTGACATTGCCAAAGCCCCCTCCTATACTACACTTTAACCACCCTTTGTATTGTATAAAGAAAAAGCAAAATGGTAAAGAATTGCTTAGGATTTAATGCAACTTTTTAATTCATACTTATAATTTTTAAATGTTTTCCAAATTAATAAAGGTTTAGTGTCCTATTAACAATATAATCATCATAAATTCATCTTTATTTTTCTTGATCCAAAAGAGTATTTGATAAAAAAAAACAATCGGTTTCAATAAAAAAAGAAATATAAGCATCAGTAACATTTATTTACATAAAAATATTTACAATTTCTGAAAAGATTTTTAACTAAACATATTAACATTGTTCAACACTAACTGTTGGCAACACTCTCAACATTTGGTTTTGTACCAAATGGGAAAATATCTAAAAGTCTTGCAACACTGTATATCCTAAACCTGAAAAGAAAAAAAAATGACCCATGAAACCTTGATAAAATATGCACACATACTTGAAATTTACATACTAATAGATTAAAGTGAAACAGAGAATCTGGTGCTACATTTTGGCAGCCACTGTGAAAATTGCTTAGAAAGCTCTAATTGTAATCTGTATTTATGCATTATACTGTCGACCAATTTCGTCAATGCTGTCCTTGTTACTATACAAGCACAAAAATAAGTTCTGCATGTGAATAATTATGTTGTATTTAAAAAATGCATACACTTGAAAAAAACCATCCAAAAAATATATTATTCAAGTGGCCAAAAACTTCAAAATTACAACAAATCAGTCTATGTAGATGCCACATAAATTCACTAAAGTACAGATCTAAATGCTGTTGTGCAGTTTCGGCATGTTTCTTGTTTTCTCATCTAGCAAAACCCCATATTTTGCAGGTACTTGCATACTAGACTGTGTTCTCTTTCATAGAAAATAGATCCCAAAGTTAAATCATTTTTCACAACAAAATAAGAGAATATTGCAAATTGTAAACAATATTATTTTCAAGCATACCTGATAAAGATTGTGTTTAAACAGACATGGGAATAGTTTTCATTATTTGCTGAATATCTGATTATTTAGTGATGTTTTTTGATTTGACAAAATTGGTAAACAGTACAATACATATACCTTTTATCTTATATCATTATAATTTTATCAATCACTATAATTTATCTTATATCACTTAAAATTTTAGAAGAAATACTAACCTATACACAGATATAGAAATATGGTTTGATAAAATTTAAATTTGCTGAATCACAAATTAAAATCATGCTTGAATACATTATTTCATTCTTAATGCTAATGGTTTAAATTGCAGTTCATTTTTCTTTCTTATCTTTTAAAATCTTAATATTACAAAACTGAAATGTTTAATTTCAACTTAGTTATGTTCTCAACCTTCATTACTGCATTCATCTTAATATGCTAACACATATTAAATTCATCGCTTTTCAATCAATTAACTATGCCAATTCATTACTTATACAGAGCATGATTTGGAACAATTACTTTTCCTGAGTTGTCACCAACATAAACTAAAGGTGTATAATCCAATGTGATAAATTCACTACAAACACAATTACAAAAATTTAAATTATACATATAATGAAGTTTCATCATTTTTACTTATTTATAATACAAGCCAGAATTTAGAGCATTTTCTATATGTTTTGCTTCATGAGTAACCATTATGTTAATAGCATAACAGAAGGGAAATGACAATTCAAACAAACCACTATCAACAGATTGACAATATTTAAAAATAGCTGTATGTATTTATATTATTAGAAATGGATATGTCAGAATCTGACATGTTCTATCTAAATGTTGCTGTGTTTGGCTCATAACTGATAAGTCAACCTCCAATTCAATGCCCACAATGGATTTAAGAAAAAAGAACTATAAGTAACCTCTTTTCATTTTCTCATAATCATTGTCACTTTTTTCCCAAAATTTTATTAGATTATGATTAATATATCAAAATAAATTTAATTACTAGTCTAATATGCAAACTTAAGAACAATTTCATGGTTCAAAATTGAATTAGGATTTATTGCAAAAATTTATATTTAAACATTAATGCCAGCTCAGTTCAAAATATATTAATTTATCATTTTGCACATTTATATATAACTTTCTTATTTCAAATTAATACTGATGCAATATGTAAAGTCGCGTCAGACTGTCCGAAACAGCTGCTCAGGGCCCCAAGGTCAAATATACTGAGTTGGGCACAGTAGACCTAAGCCCTCATGGGCTACTGCACCATTGAGTTAAGTTAAAAAATAAAGTAAACATAATAGTTAAAATTGTTCTCGCAAAGAAATTTTCCATTGACTATTTAAAATGTCAGTCACTTTTAACTATATTATCATGGTATAACTATCACATGCATACTTTGAATCTAGGAATTCTTATGTATGGTTCATATTAATGTTTGCTTACAAGTTATTGCAAATTAACTTCATGCAAAATCATAATCAAATGATATCTGAGCAAGTAACTTAATTTTAAAGCCACACAATTAGTGGCATAGTTGATTTTAACATATAGCAGTTATTATTCTGCATAACTTTAAATTTATAGCTTGACGAACACAATGCCTAAAGTACAAAGTTCATTAGAACTAGTCATTTGAAATGATGAGTTCTTGAAGACTCTTAGAGTACCCAAGGTTCCAAGAATCTGCAGTGGATCACTCTTCCATATCTTTAGTAATTATTTTATATTGTGAAAAGATAAATTGAAATTTTATTAATGTCTTTTATTTAACTGATGATAAACCTACGTAAAATTTGTAAATATTAAACACTGAAAAGTTTCAGGAAAAAAATGCATTATTAGTTAAGGCACAAAAGTTGCTTTTTAAAAGACACCAATTATATTCTAACATGGTTTAAAAAATGTATTTTTTTATTCTTTTACCATTACCACGAAAACTTATTCCATAATTTATCGATAAAATTTCGAAATACAAAACTTATTCCAGAACAAATTTAAATATGCTACTAGCTTACTTGATCCGAAAAGGTAAGAAGTAATTTTAGAATTTCGCGTCTTAGCTCTCATTCCCATAGAAAATAAATAGACACTGCACAGTAATAAGGAGCTTCCTCCTAATAATCTGCAAGCAAGACAGTCTTTCGGAGTAGAAGGATCTTGATTCTCCATTTCTGATGAAAGATTATAAATATTCCAACAAATTAAAAATGGAACTGATTTGTTGATTGCCTTTTACGGGATTAAGTTCAGTTCAGTTCAGGTTTTATGAGATAGGGAGTAATAAGATTTTTTTTGTTTTTAACATTTATAAACCCCGTGCACCACGCAAAGTTATTACAAATTTTTGTTATAACACGGAGGGATACAACACAGACAGAAGAAAGGATTACAACACAAACATCCATGCCTTCTCCGGGATTCGAACCCAGTCCCTACGGCACGGCAGTCAGCTTCACTGACCACTATACCGGATGGGCGGCTAGTAATAAGATATGGACAGATAAAAGGAACAAATAAGGCCGAACAAGTAATGCTCAATTTTGTTGTGGAGGCTATAATCTACAAACTAGGGTGGGTTCCTTTTATATTTTTGGCTTCTTTTTGAAAATCGCCAAGTTCATCGTTGTGGCTTAATCATAATTAAACCTACTAAAATCATTTTTGCTGTAGCGCTCATTCCGTGAGGTTGATTCGTTATCAAGCGGTTACTATTATTACGATATTGAATATTTTTATATTATTGTTTTTTATTGTGTTGAATTGTTTTGTCAGTCTGATAGATAAAAGGAACAAATAAGGCCGGACGTGTAATACGCGATTTCGTTGGAGGCACCTATTCCTATTTTTTACAGCGTTGGAATTCAAATTCCTCTGTTTTGGGAAAATATGATTTAATTTCAGCTGCAAAAGTTAAAATGATTTTGTAACAATAATCACATAATTCTCGGGAAATCTTCAATAACGTGGGCTGGATCTTCTACCGCCAAATCCTCTTTTCCAGCCGAAGATCGATCGCCAAGGCGTATCCTTGAGAGGAACCGGTTTGTAGTAACCAATGCGATACGATTCTCCTCAGAGAAATCTCCGCGTAGTAATACATTGTATTCCTGACATTCGGCTTTTCATTTCAGTGTTGCTGTTTTCTGAAAATATTACCAGTGTAATTGAATGTTCTCTCACACATAACAAACCACAAGGTGGGATCGAATATATTATTTCAGTGATGGTGAACCTATGACCGTGGGTCAGACACTGACCCACGTAAGCTTTTTAACTGACCCACGATTGCTATGCAGTCACTTGTTTGTTTACACGGGTTTATTTTGATTTTCTACTTTGTGTGGATTATTTATATTCGATTTATATATTTCAAGCACTGCATTGACACAAAAGCAGTTTAAATGCTGTCTATAGCCTTGAGTTTGATCATTACTATTCCGAAGTTACGCAAATGACAACAAATGTATAGGAACGTATCTAGTATTTGACAGAAAGCAAAAGTGTTTACAAAATATTAAATAAAGTGTATAATTTTATTCACATTTTGTTTGTTGAAAAAGAAATCGAAAAACCAAATCACACACACAAATAATACATTTAAAGCACTTTCTTCGAATAAAATGCACTTTTGTTATGTTATGTTTGTAGAAAAAGATTTCCATATCACGTGTATCGTCCCCTGTCTGTTTCACCTTGTGAGGCGCCAATAGACGCCATGCGCATGTCTGTTACTCTCGATATTAGTAAATTTTTCCTTTTAATTTAAGGCGTTACTGTACCAGTCAGTACATGTGTTGAACTTAGTGACATCCATTTCGAGCTCATTTTAAAGTAATGTGCACTTATATTAGGTATGTTAGTGCAAAAATTCTTCTCAAATTATTGTATGCTAAATATAAACATTTTGATTGTAGCCCTGTACTATGTCGGCGGTTAAAAAATTAAAAACAATCCATACAAGTTCCAGGTTACATCAAGCTGAATGGTGTGATAAGTATGGTGTGATTGATGGGAATAAAATGGTTATATGTGTAATTTGTAATGAAAAAGTGAGCACGTACAAACACAGTGCATCAAATAAGTTTTAAGACTCGTCCCAGAGCGCAGGTTCTAATGGCACCATGCGCGTGTGTTATAACGTCCATGGTCTGCTGACACACTTTCAGCAAGTTGTGTGCATTTAGTTAAGTAACTAAAAGAAGACGAGTGCCCATTGTACAGAGAGAGAGAGAAATGAATTTTTTTTCCTGTTGATTTTTTAAGACTGACAAAAGAGGTGCGATTAAATTTAACACAAAACTTGGTAAAAGTGCTTCGAAAACATACCCACTCATGAAACAAGTTTACTTTGACTGTTGTTGAAGTAGATCAAATGGTTTTGTGTGGTACAAACGCTTTTTTGGATGGAAGAAATACGGTAGAATATGATCAACGTAGTGGAAGAAAAATTTCATCTAGGACAGCTGAAATGATTGAGAAAGTAGAAAATTTTGAGGCAAACGATCGTTGTTCGTCAGTGAGATTAATGGAAGAATCTTTAAGCATCGACAAAGAAACGATTCGAATCATCCTGCATGAAGATTTGGGCAAAACGAAAGAGTGTCCTAAATTCGATTCACACACTTTAACCCCTGAAAAAAGGCAATGAGAAGTGCACATCACAGAAATATCATTTCAGTCGCTGAAAACGATCCAAACCTCTTGAAGTCCATTGTAACAGGGGATGAATCCTGGTGTTTCCACTGTGATTCTGAAACAAAGTGCGGAAAGGAAGTCACAAAATTCACCGCAAGCCAAAAAATCAAAATAAGTTCCATCCAAAATCAAAACAATGCTCATTACATTCTTCATTGTAAAGGTATTATCCACAAAGAATTTGTTCCAACTGGACGAACAGTTACAGGTCAGTACTACTTAACTGTTTTAAAACATTTGATGGCCAAAATTCACTGTATTTGTCCAGAATATTGGATTGAAAGCAGTTGGTGTTTGTTGCACGACAAAGCACCCAGTCACAGCTCCTTTTATTGTTCGTCGATTTTTGGCAAAATTAATGTCTATGTCGAACCAACCACTGTTTTCACCTGATTTAGCCCCCTATGACTGCTCCTTATTCCCAAAACTTTTTTAAAAAAAGCTAAAGGGGTGTTATTTTGAGAGGATTTTCGACGATACAAGTAGCTTGGACGCATGCTTTTCAGGCCATTCCCCAAAGTGATTTACAACAGGCTTTCAATTCATTAATAAATCGCTGTAACAAGGGAATTAAAACCGGAGAATCCTATATTTTGAATAAAAAACCAAAATTGTAATTAATTTCTTATTTCCATTTCTTTTTACAGACCCAGTCTTAAAACGTATTTGACGCACTGTGTATAATATAAAAAGACATTTTGAAACGTTGTATTCTAATCTCGGCATTTCAATATATGAAGAAAGGAAAAACTATTTTTTAAAAAAGAAAAAAAAAGAGAGAATTTTTCTCAAGCAGAGTGTTTTGAAAAGTTTTTTGGGTTAAAAAGTAACATTAGAGCTGCTAGTTTCTAAGTTACTCATTGCATTACTCGCCACGAGAAACCTCTTTCAGGAGAAGAATTTGTAAAAAAAAAAAAGCGTTTTTAGAATGTAGTTCGGCATTGTTTGTTGATTTTAAAGAAAAATTCTTGATTATAAAACGTATAAATGAGTTACTTATAAGTCGCAATACAATTAAAGATCGAGTAATAGAATTAGAAAAAAAAATACTTTTTTCTTCGCAAATACATATTGATTTAAATTATGCAGAAATGTATTCAATTGCTTTAGATGAAAATAATGATGTAAATGTTTATGCACAATTAGCAGTTTCTGCTCGATATAAGTATGGAAATATAGTGAAACAAGAGTTAGTAAAACTAATAACGTTGAAAGGGAACTGCACAGGTCTCGATATTAGTAAAGAATTCGATATTGCATTTAAAGAAATAGATATTGACCTCCAGAAAATAATTTCTGTACAACAGACGGAGCACCTAGTATGGAAGGGAAAAACATTGAACTTATTCAGTTTTTAAGCAAAATATTTCACATTCTCTGATTGAATTTCATTGTATAATGCGAAGCACGTTTTAAAAACATTTTCCAGTGTAATGTCAGTTGTAATAAAAATAATCAACTTTATAAACGCAAAAGCTTTTTATAAACGGCAATTTGCACAATTCTTAGAGGAAATTGAATGCCAATATTCAGAAATATTGATAAACAACAACGTGCATTGGCTTAATTTCGATCAAGTCCTTAATCGCTTTGTAACGTTATTAGAAGAAATTGGGCTCTTTGTAATTGAAAAAGACAATAGTTTCGATGAATTATATCCAATATACATTGGTTAAATGATTTAATGTTTTTATGCGACAGCATTTCAATGAACTGAATAAAAAACTTCAAGGGCATGGACTAATTGTTTTAACGATGTTTGAAAATATTTATGACGAAACAACATCTTTATTAAGGTTTTGGAAATGAAAACTATGAAATATTTTCCTCGACGACAAAAACATTTTCAAAACACAATTTTTGAAAACTCCGTTGTCATTCAAGAAAATGGAATTAAATAATATTTAATGATTATGTAGGAAATAAAAAAGAGAGCTTTTGAGGAGAAATTCAATCAATTTAAAACTTTGGAAAATACATTTCACTTTAATTTATATCCATGCAAAACAGAATGTGAAACAATGGACTTAACTGAATTTATGTGGCTAGGTATCGATAATTTATAAATGGAATTAGTTGAATTTTGAAGCAGCGTAGTGTGGAAAATAAAATATGAAGACTGGATTTCTGAAGTAAAAGGAAAACTGTGTAAAAAAAGTTGTGCAAATAATATTGATCCCATAGTAAAAATTCAAAATATTATTTTAAACGTATGAGATTCTTTACCAAATAATTTTATATCAATGAAATAACTATTTAATGTGTGCTCTTTAAACGATGTTTGGCTCCACATATTCGTGTGAAAAATTGTTTTCTCCAATGAACTTTGTAAAATCTTCTAATAGAAATAGACTTGATAGGGAATTAACTGCCAAATGCTTTAAACTAATGAATACGAAACATGAACCTAATAATAAAAAACTATCTGAAAATAAACAGCAACAGATTTCGCATTAAATACTTAAAATCAATTTTGTTATCATATATATAACTGTATAATATTTCATCATATAGTGACCCACGAGCTAGTACTAAAAAAAATATGATCAAAATTTGACCCACGTCTCAAAAAGGTTCGCCATCCCTGTATTATATACTGGTATCTTTACAGCATTTACTTCCGACATTGTGCAAGGTTTTGGAACAAAATTACTAAATAAACAATGAAGTAAATATACATTTAATAATACAGAGCTATAATAATAAGTAAAATTATAGTTAATTAGAATTTGACATTTTCATCTACAGTACACATGATATTTTTAACTTGTATCACAAGAATTTTATTTCATCAGAAAAATTACATGCAATTAATTAATTTGAGCATAAAAGATGAAGGGATGAAATAAAATACGATATTGATAAAACAATTCAAGTTAAATTAAAAGCACAGAAAAATGAAACAGAGAAAAAAAATCCACTTATCTGTGATACATTTGCAGTTGAAGATGAGTGCCACCCCCGAAATCGAAACCAAGGAAGCAGATACACGGATCCATGGACAAAGGAATTGATGCCGTATTTTAAATGTAGTTAAATAACGATGTTTTCTTCATCACCAATCGATTTGGTAAAATACTATTCACAAGGTAAAAGTTTTGCGTGAAGATACGGGGTCACCACTATGGTGAAAAGAGGCAACATTTCTCATACTATATTAATTTATTGCGGTGCTCGCCACACATCCGCTTAGTGTGTTTACCTCGCTCTGCGTCCACCAGGCCAGATTCTCAAAACTCTTCTAAGGGGTTGCCATATTCCGTACGGGACCTATGATCGGGTTTACCACATTTCTATAGCTAAAGTAAGTATCATTATTTTATACATAAATACTTTGTGTTTCAAACAGTGCTGGTTTAAGCTCATTTCGAGCTCCGGGTGCAGAAGATCTACAATTTTTAACAACAAATTCAATACTTTTTTAAACTTGTCTTTGTGTAAAGTGCCTATAACATGTTGATCTACTTTTAAAAAATTATTATACAATATTAAGGGAATGTTTAATCAGAAAAGGTGCAATAATTTTCAGAAATTCAATTTAATTATCCTGTTTTAAATTTATTTTTCTTCTTATTGAATTACATATTTTCTTTTAAAAATAGTATAATTTATCAATATACAATAGATAGCTCCAAAATACAAGTCATTGTAAAAATTTTTAAAAAATTCACTTTTTTTAACATATTGGATTGAGTTAATATGAAAGTTTTTGAATAATAAATAATTATTCATTGATGTAAATGAATTTTATTTTTACAACACAATGGATTGCAAATAAGATAGAAAAAATTCAATACAATATGTATAAAAATGAATAGTTGCATAAAATTTCCATTCGCAAGTTCTACTGGTTATGTATATAGACCATGTATTGTATGTTTAGTGCATGCAAACTAAAAACTTATTTGGAGAAATGTATTGACATTTCATTATTTTGCTATCGCTAATATGTATCTAAAGTATCTTTTTATGTATATTTATATTTAGGCTTAAAAAAAGGGAAGATAAATAAACATCAGTGAGAGAGAGGGGAAAAAAGATACAGAATTCTCACTCTGAAGTTTAACGTGTGAAAATATATTATTAAAGATTAAAATCATTATTATACATCAACAAGTTACCAAAGTTTATCATGAATAAACTGAGTTCCATTCTAATCAAAATGACAGTTTCTACTACTTATAAGCAAGATAATTAACTAATTATATCATTAGTTTACCAGGAAAATCCTAAATTTCAAGAAACTTTTCAGTTTCCCAAATTATACTTGAGCAAAATATTAAATTACTTCAAAGTTTGTCAAAGAAATGCTAAATCAGTACTCATACGATTCCAAAATTTGGAACTTATGTATTAAAATGCCAAATAATTTCGCTAAGCAAAAACACATCAAGAACTTAAAAAAATTATGTTATTATTATTACTGCATTCAAACATGAGCAGGAACAGCTCCAGTTATTGGCTGCATTATGCAACAACATCCCACAGAATCAAATGTCTATACATAAAGCCATATTTGATTTCATGATCCTAATTCTCAATAAATATACAATTGATCCAAGTACTCTTCTTGGGTCAATATTTGTCATTCAGGACTTATCAGCAGGATAATATCAATATACATGTCTTTTAGACTTTTATATTTATGTAAAAATAAATCTAATGATATAAAGCAAATCTAATCTATAATGATAAATCTTCTACAAATTGTGCAAATACCTATAAATGCTTATTTGTAATACATAGTAAAAAATTTTGTACATCTGTGTGATAGGTTTATACCACAGTCAAACTCTGAAAAACAAATGTTCTGCTAATAGATACCACACAAATATATTACAATTATTATTTTTTTTGTAAAAGAATTATGGATTCAAAAATGACTTTTTTTGTTTTGATCGTGTAAGAGTGAGCATGACTTTTATATTCCATATATGGACATAAACATATTCTATTATACACACATTTTAATTAAAAAATTTTAAAGCCTTAATTTATTATCATATTTGAAATTCAATTCTCGATAAATCATATCTTTTACCTAAAATAGCATAGCGAGTAAAGACTTTCAAAATGTTGCATAATTTTTTTTACATGTAATTTTACAACTGGTAAATGATAATTTTGACTTCTAATGTTTAAAAATGGTACTTGATTAATCATCAAGTATAAACATTAATGAAGCTGTAGTAAATTAAAATATTTTTCCATTTCTATAGTGAATGCTTCTCAAAAATGCTTTTTCTTTTTTCCTGTAATATTCTAAAATTATTTAAAAAACCAAGTTTTTGATTTATATGTATATATACTTGTTTTTGATACGACATGTATGGTTACATATCAGATTTTTGCGTCCTAAATTTTTAGATAATTAAATGCTGAAGTACCTCTGTTAACTACTGAGAAGATGTGTAAAATTTAGATTAACTAAACATGTGTTCTATTGTGTGTGTGTTGGACATACCTGTCCTTAATTTTACCAAAAATATATCGATGGGTTGTAAAATAATATTTTGGGTGGACAGTAAGGTATTTTCAATATTTAAAACATTGAATACACTAAAAAATCTCTTGCAATAAAACCCTCTGTTAAGGTTTTCATATGCAAATCATTTAATGTTATTTGCAATGAATTTATTTTCCTGTACAACATCCTTCTGCTTCTATTCTGTTTTGTGAAAGGCAAGCTTATCCAGGAAGGAATGAAAAGTGCTGGCCTTAATCAGAATGTAACGTTCGCTATCCCTGTATTAAAAGAATTTTTTAAAAATTTTTTTTACATAATTATGCATGTACAGTGAGCCACAAAATTGAGTATACACCTTAGAAGCTTAGAGACTTTTTGCAATAACAAATTAAATATTGCTTTAAGATTATTGAAATTTTTACCTTATATACTTTAGTCTATGCTTTACCGTACTATACTAATAAAATTGTTACGTTTATTTATTTTTTACGAAAAAAAAATAAAAGATCTGAGACGAGAGGAAAAACAACACCACAAAAATAAGTATACACCTTTATTAATTTCCTTTTAACGTACAAATTAATATTTTGTTGCATAACATTTTGCTTGAATTACAGCTAACATTTCGTGGGCTGAGAGGACACTTTGAAACTCACCGTGGTTTGAGCGGACACATCCCCCCCCCCCATCTTAGAACAGATTCGATTACCGAATTACAAGGACAAATACATTTTTGCCAATCAAATTTAATTACTTGTATTAAATTGTTAAGATGTTATAGTATGAATACATTTTAAACATAGTGAAATCAATATAAATTAAATCAATATAAATCAATTTTTAAATTTCACTCCTCATAATATTTTCATACCGTGGGCTTTATGTGAAAATCGATTCTTAAGGAGTATTAAAAGAAGAAAAGCAATGAAAAATGTGAAATAAAATACTGTACTGTAAGTATATATTCACTTCTAAATTAAATTATATCTTAACTATTATGTTAAAAAAGATGAAGTAATCTATGTTGTGTGTATAATAAACCAGCTCTGAATAAATGTAATAGAGGAAAATTCAGTAAAGTATTTGATTATTTCGAAAAATATGAGTGATTATCTCCTCTAGAAATTAAAGTAATAATAAAGATAAAACAAATAATAGACTTCGGATATATAAGATGTATGAGATTTCTAGTTTAGATTCTACCTAAATGTTAATTAGACATTCTTCATTGATTATACAAAAATGTGAATTTTTTTTCATAATTATAAAATATTATTTTCCTCGGTACTGGCAAAAAATTAAAACTATGTGTAATTTGCTATTTGTCTTGTATTTGTAAAAATAATACAATTTATTTTCGTATTTAAATGATAATAACTGTTTGTTTTGAAAAAAAAAACTTCAAATTTAATGAAATTGACACATACACAAGTTTTTTTTAAATCTGATCTTGAGATATAAAAAAATTTGCAGTGTGAATTCGAGAAATCGGTGAAACTTATGCTGAAATTACTTTGGTAATATTTTCAGAAGACATCACCGTTCAAAAAAAGTCGAACATTCAGGAATACAATGTATTTACTACGCAGAGTTTTCCCGTGAGGAGAATCATGTTGTATTATGGTTACTATAAATCGGTTCCTTGGTGCCTTTGGCAATCGACCTTTGACTAGAAAAGAGGATTTGATGGTGAAAAATCTTAGCTCCCGATTTAAAAGATTTCCCAATAAGTCATTTGTTTTGCTCCTGACTCTTTCTTTGTCTGAACATGCATTATCCTTAATTTATGGACATTAGTGTATTTAAATTTAAAGTTTGAAAAATTAAAAAAAAATATTGCAAGAATATAGGAAACGTAACACAGAAGTTTTATATTTATATAAACTTTTTGAAAATAATCTGTTACATTCGGGTTTGTTTGTAATTCTGTGCATTTTTTACACGTGGACATTAAAATCACTGGCTATCTTAAGTCCCTCACTGTTACCAAAGGTTATCTCGATTTTTTTTTACACTGGCAGGCGTATTTTAAGGTATCTATAGTTTTTTTTTGTTGTCACTTTTTTCATCTGACTATTTTTGCTAAAGCTCATAACAACTACAGTAGAAACAAAAGATGTCATGTCATCGTTGGTAACTTGAGTACACAAGTTTAATGGATTTCTAAATATTCCTGCACTTTAGCATTGCACGTTGAATCTTATTTAGCCAACACTTTTATTTATCTGCAACTTGTGCCGAATTCTTACTCTTATATTGAATAGAAGTCAGAAGTGAATAAATAATCATCAATGAAAGACTTATGCTAGTTAAATCTGAGAGACTTTGACGAATTCTGGATTTTAACGGACAGCCGAAGCTCCCTGCAACATTTGAACAACTGGTACCATTTGGGAGATACAACTAATCTTCCCATCTTGACCAAGTTAAAACATATTTCGAAGAATCACGAAATCCATGCTCAGTGGATCCCATCACACGTGAACATTCACGGGAATGACCTTGCGGACAAACTTGACTTGCAAAGGAGGGCTGCAAGCAACACACACACCAACTCCCTCTCCTCTTTCTTTAACTTCTCAAGAATTTTTCACACTTAAACATTAGATTTCATTAAAGAACGGATGAAGCCTCCTACTCATTACTTGTACCAAAGTAAAATACCTGGTTTTTATCTTTCCCTTTCCTGTGATAGAAGTTCCTCCACTGCCATTGCATACCTTGCTAGTGGACATATAAATAGTCTAAAGAATTGTGAGAACACAAAAACCTTTAAAACGTGTAACAAATGTAATGTTCAAAAGTTTTCACCCGAGCAAATTCTGGACTGTCTGGGCCTTTCTCGAGAGGATCTTTATACTTCTCCACTTCTTTTGCTCGATTTCATCAGAATCAACAGACTTATTGATCTTATCTGACTTCGTCAAATCTTGGAAACTTAGTAACAGCAATAGAAGTCTATTAAAAAAATATGAGCTTCAGCTGGAGCAATTTGTTTTTCTACTTTGCCAGTCTGGGTTAAAATGAGATTTTACTGCATTGTCATTCATTTTGGCAATTCCCTTTCTTCAGTAGTATTTTCAATGAGGACACTCAAAACTGGAATTTCAAAGCCTGCTTTTAAAACAGTGCTGTGTGAACACAGCCTTTGCTATCCATTGAATAACATACGAAACTTTGAAACATTTTGCAAGCTGATTGTTGTTTCTGTAAGCAGCTTGGCAAAGAACATGACGGGTTTTTTGTTTTGTTTTGTAATGAGCTTTGAAACATAATTATACGTTGGTCCAAAAGCTGTAATACTGAAGGCAGGAAAAGCACTAATTTCGATTATTCGTGGGTGGGCTGAGAAACTGTAAAGAACAGCCAATTTTCGTACTTTTCCTAGTTATTGTTTCTAATCAATCACTCTGACATTATGCTTTGCATCGTGAACGATTTTTTATTGGAATGGAAATGGATCGATAAAGCTTTTAAATTGATTTTTTAAGCATCTCTTTGGGTTTTTTTTGGTCTTTCCAATCACAAAAAGTTTTTTAAATTCTCCTTATAACAAAATAGTACAGCGAGACGTTCATCAGAGCTTTTACTGGAACGTTCTCCTTTGAAGCATAGTTTTATAAGGCAAAATTCGATAAAATCATTAATTTTCAATGGAATTGTAGATGTTTTTAGCCCAGGACCGATCTTAGCAGGTGAGTAGCGCGTGCACCGCACCCTGGCGGCCAAAGCAAGGGGTGGCTGGAGATCTATCAATCAAGCAAAAATTTTTACGAATTTCTCAAAATAAAACTTATAATAAATCGAATAAATATGCTGAATTTTAAATAATTGAAAAATATCAAAATAATTCCCGAACGAGAGCATTGCGTAGCTAAAAAAATATATTAAGCACAGTGTGTTTGTCCATTAATGCCCTCTTTTTACGCACATCATGCATTTGATAGCAAAATTCGTGGTAGAGCAGGAAATTTTTATTGTAATAGAAAATGTTTTCTCTTATCAGCGTCACTGGCGGTGCACTGTGGATCAATGCGTATCAAAATTATTTTATAGAAAGTTGCTTTACAAAAATATCTAATAGGTTAAATATTACCCAAGACATAGAAGTGTTTAAATTAAATATGCATTTAGAGAAGTTAAAATTTTTCAATTTAATAGTAGCCGGACAGTTTCGAAAAACAAAATAGAGGAAAGAAGTGATTTTTGTGTCTATTTGCATTTTAATTAATGTTTCAATTTTTACTGCCATACAGGTAGATGAGTTTATAACGTCAACGTTGAGTATTAGTCAAAATATGAAAAGTTCTCTAGAGGGGTGGTACAGCAGGTCTTCCCACGCAGGGTGGCCAATACCCTAGGATCGGTTCTATTTCAGCCTCCTATACTTCACAAATTTCCTTTATCTTTTTTATACAATCTGTTGCATGTTACCACTTGCTTTAATTTGTCTAACCAATCATTTGATGCTTTGAAGTTTTGTAATCCTAGATTTTCCTCAATTTCTTTTGCCTTTTCTTGTAATAATACTCCTCTTACAGAACAAAACTTGTTGAACTTTACTGTGTCCCAATTTCAAATAATTCAACTTTCCTAAATTTCAATCTTAGAGCACTAATTTGAATTAGTAATCCCTTGTATTTTTATTTATTCTATATCCTTTAGCACGAATGTGTGTCTTGGTTTTTATTTATTCTTAATTTCTGCATGAATTACAACTTTTTAATTTAATGATGATCTCTTCCTCTATGAAGTAATGTGTCACAAGCCCTCTCTGTGAGTAATATGTTATTTTTCCTTTCATTGAAAGGAAGAACTATAAGTAATTATTTGTTAGTATTCAAGATAACTTTCTATTATTTTTTCCTCTTAATTTACGTTTATTTTTCATTACTTTTATACTGTTTAAAATTATATCAAGTCCATATTCTCTTAAATATTATCTATGTTTTAAAAAAAATTATATTTTTGTTGAAGAGCAATGTTTTGTAAGAGAAAACTGCCAGGAAAAAAGGATGCAAATAAATGGAATCAAATTAACCAAATTGTCATTCTGTCTTCAAAAATAACAAATTATAAATGTTACAAGAGAAGAAATGACTGGGTGATATGATGTTCAGATAGTATCAAGATTGTGCTCACTGTAAACATGATACTTAACATAAAGTATATCTATTTTTAATGAAATAAGAATTCTTTAAGCAATGAAATAATAGATAACTTCTGTAAGAGCTAATTTCACACAATCGTATAATACTTTGATTGAAAAATTAAATGTTAGCAATCCTCAAGAAAAATAAACTAAATATCTTTTTCCCAGTTTGGAAAGGATCTATTCAAATTTGACTGAATAAGATAATGAAACAAAGTTTTCTTTTGTTAAGTTCCAAATGCCAAAAAATATGAAACAGAGTACATAACAGAATTTTGCATCACAAAATAAATGATATAAAGGTATTTGAATTAAAATTTTGTTTCTGAAACGGAAAGTGTCAACTAGATTTCTTTGCAAATTACACAAAAACTTAAGCTACCAAAAATGAAGCTTGTTAAATTTAACAGTAAAATTAAAAATTGGCTACAGCTTTCTGGAGGCAATTTGAGTGATTAAGATGATAAATTAGGAAATGAAGGTAAATTCCAGTATCTGATCCAGTCTAAATGACAGAACGAAAACACATGAACTTAAGGCAATGAATTATACTCTGAAAAATTAAAATTAATTAAAAAATTAAAATTATGTAAAAGTACATAAGTTGAAAATCCCGTTTTAGAAAGGATGAGTTGCTTATTGAATTCTATCTTCAAGGACTACTAAAATCTGTTATCTACTGCTAAGGAAACCAAAACAAAATTAAGTATTTAACACATTTTTAAATTTAAAAATTATTTACAAGCTTTAGAATCAATTGATTCAACATCAGTAATGCTTTTTTTCCCCATTGAACCAGGCATATCGGAGCATGGCTGCAAAATCCTATCATAATTTGAAATGTTGACTCATTAAATGTTTATACTGAAAAATTTGCTGCTCTTAATGAAATTAGAGGGGAAAGTGTTTATTTGGCTAAAACAAGTTTTTTATAAAGGGGAATAATGAAAGGAAAGAAAAAAAAACATGTTCAGTTTGCAGGGCCGGACCGTGACCTTTGGGGGCCCTGGGCTTCCGATATCTGGGGGCCCCCTAAATAATTAAAAAATTTGCTTTTTTCCTAAAAAATTATTGTGCGAAAAGATTTAAAATATACGAAACTTAAAGTTTTTCCCCCCAAACAAATTAAATACGTTATAAGCAATAACATAATTTACAAAAAAACTTTTCTACACTTTTATGCTGAATATTCTTTTATTTGCTCATCACATTTTAAGTCTTTGGTGAGATCAATATTAATAGAAAGAAGTGATTAATAGCTAAGCCTAGTATTTGTCCTATATTTGTTTTCTATGTAGGACATTTTAGAGAACGCACGCACCACTTCACAGCTAGTAATACGGATCGTTAGAAAACTCTTTAAAATGGTATACAAATTTGGAAAAACCTGAACTAGTTTCTTTTCAAAAATTAAATTGAATATATCACTACAAGTATGAAACTCTATCTCAGTTTTAGATAAGTTTTTAATTGAACACCTTCATTTTCTATATTTTCTTTCATTTTTTAATTTTTCATTTCCTTTCATTTTCTACATCATCTGAATAGTATTCAGTAATAGCGCGTATACTCTCCAGGTCGTCGTTCTCCTTACTTTGATCTTGTAAATCCATCAAAAATTTAAATTTCTTACTATATTCTGCATATATATACACTTGAATTCTTCTATTTAAATCAAGGATTAGCTTATCTAACGCTACAATAATCGTGTCTCTTAAAATTTTCTGTCCCATACACAGCTTTTTCTGTGAATTTATCTGCAAATTTTGAAATAACCCGTCTCTAGTTCACATCGCTATATTCTGTTTCTACATTAGGACTTATTTTTTGGCTGGGTCTTAATACTCCTTTCATTTTTTATCTGATTCACATGCCGTACATTGCTTATAGACGTTTTTAAAGACATAATGAACTTATTCCCTTCACAGATGTCCAAACCCCAAGAATCTGTTATTTTTTGTTAACTGAATTAAATCTTTCTAAAACTTCTTCCTAATATATAATTAAAATGGCAGTTTCGAGTTTTGTTAATTTCTTAAATATATTTGCTGCCTCTTTTTGAAAATCAATTTTCTCATTTTTATTGTCACTAAATGTCTTAAGAATATTCATGATATTACAATATTTATCT
The DNA here is from genome assembly GCA_019973975.1 of Trichonephila clavata. Taxonomy (NCBI): domain Eukaryota; kingdom Metazoa; phylum Arthropoda; class Arachnida; order Araneae; family Nephilidae; genus Trichonephila; species Trichonephila clavata. The sequence continues at coordinate 274,262 of BMAO01037519.1, read as the reverse complement.
CTTGAGGCTTCAAAAGGATCGTAGTGACAAGACCATCTGGTCTGGCTTGAACTTTTTAAGGTAAATTTCAGTTAAGTTCACGATTTAGAAGTTTCTGCCTATAGATCGAAGTAGAAAAGCAAACATATATTTGTTGCACTAAACCAAAGGAGTTCACGATTTCAGTTGCAATCTTAACTGACTCTGCACTACTAGATTAAGAGAATGTGCAGAACACGGCACATAATTAGCGAATTTATTATTTTTCTTTTAGAAGAGCTTGCACAGCATTATATGGACCGGACATATTGGCAGCGTTGTCATATGACTGCCCCCTACAATTATCCAATAGCAGTCCATTTGTTTCTAAAAATTCTTGAAGATAATTTAATATAAACCTGTGTGACTACTAATCTTAATTAATGAGACATATCTTTCATACACTTTCCCCGAAAACATTATCGTAGTATAATAGCAAGTTAGTCATTGTGGGACAAATCTGCTGTTGAATCCATCACTATTGTTTTGTTCTTGGTGTCATTGTTATTTGAGTTATATAATTGTTTAATGATTTTCTTGCTCATGATCTCAACTATTTGTTAATATATTGCTTTTGATAAGTACGATATTAACGATTTTGGTCGTAATTCTCGCAGTTCAATATATTGACGAATGAATGAGTCGAACTCTGCTAGCAGTTTCAGGGTACCCATAAAATTACCATTATGAGGAGAACTAAAAACTTCCTCGGTACCTCTAAATCAGCGATACTCAACCTGTGGCCCATGGGCCGCATGTAGCCCACCCGACCATTCTGAGTGGCCCGGTCTAGGTCCGTTAAAATAACAAATTCAATTATTTAGGAATAATGTATTAAAAATTTAGCGAGTCTATCAATTTTGCTATCGATGTTGTTCTGGTACAAATTGTGAAATATTTTTTTTTTCTTTTTGATATTGTAATGGTTAGTGATAACAAATAATATTGTAGTAGCGACCATTTTATAGGTGTAACTAATTTTTAACTAACCCTCATGTCTAAAAAATATTTGCTGTTTCAAGACTATTTAGATCTTGACTATTTTGTAGAAAAAACAAACATGGATCAACAACTTGTTTGATTTGTCGTGAAAATGTTATATATAAAAAATATAATTTTGATCATCACTTTACTACTAAACACAAATCTTTTAATGGCTCTTATTCTTGAGGATCCATTTAAAGATGAGATAAATTGATTTTCTTAAAAAAAAAAAAATAAATAAAAAAAAACTTTGAAACAGTAAATATTTTGCAGGTGGTAATGTCACAAAATACAGAGGTAACAAAAGCATCCCATAAAATTTAATACATTATATATACTGACAAACATAGGAAATTGTTAATGATAAACTTAAGAATTATTACAGAAATTGTTAGAGTGTTTCTTAAATGCTTCCGATGTACTCTTTGATGAATTCAGTTATTTTTTCAGATTTTTTTTTTATATAAAATCAAAAAATATTTGAATAAATTTGATACAAAAATGCGCAAAAAGAACAGACAGTTTATACAGATAATACTGATTTCAGATCTATAGTTGAATAAAAACTCTTTGCTACCAACTTCGTTTGATAAATTAATATCCGAAATAAAAATATGTAAGGCTTTGTGAAAAGAAAAAAAAAATCAAATTATCCAAGTACTTGGCAGCTTTGTTTTTATGACAGTAGAATGCAGACAAGTGGCTTGGGATAATTGATTAACGGAAATTGAAAAATTCCCCAGTAATTGGGTAAAAAGTAAATGAAATCTATATTTTGTGAGTTTTGTTTGATAGAGTTTGGTATAGTTTTAAAATAAGATCCAAAATTATGACATTCTATATTTTGACCAATTTTTCACATTTTAAATGTTCTTGATCTTATAGCTTCACCCTCTCTATTAATCCTCACGTTGCGTTTCGCGTAAAATACATGTCAGATGTATGTGGCTCGGCGTAAAAAAAGGTTGAGTACCCCAGTTCTAAACATCTTGTAGCCAAATACTTTACTACGGCAATAGCACGTTTGAGGAAATTGTGGTAATATTCTGTTTCTTTTCTTAGTTGCTCCTGTAATTGTTTATCTAAAAAAAGACTTATTTTCTTTTCGTGTCAACCAAACTAACATTGAATTTATATGTTCAATAGAATGTTCATGATTTTCTAAACTTCTTAGGTGTTACCAATCAGAAAAGCCGATTGTGTATCAAGAATTTGTTTCAGAAAAGTTTGCAAGTGAAACAAAAAACACTACCAATACTAGTTAAATAACATAGCCAAGATCTTTCCAGCATCTGGCCATTTTTAAGTTTTTTAGTGAAATGATTATTAGAAAAGTATCTCTTTTATTCTTTGTATTCTCTTAGTGGAACAGAATATATATTGTTTGGATCTTTATTTTGAAAATAACTCATTTTATGTGGAGAGATATAATCAATAAAATTATTACTTAGCGATTTAGGCCACGAACCTACAGGAATAATCCTAATCTTCCTACTCCGTGTCTTCATACTTAAATAATTTAGAAATGTGTATTTGTACTTTTTACTTGAAACCAATAAACAGGTACCTAAGTATCTTTTAATTTCAGGTATTATGCATAGGACATAGCACCAAATCAGTATAATATTGTAACTCAGAATTATTATTACACAAAAATAAATGGCTACAGAAATAGTGCCATTACGTTTGTATAGATTCTCTATGCTCATCGGCGCCGCTCTATGATAGACTATCATAGAGCGGCGCCGTGTATAAAAGAGTGTAATTAACAAACTGTATTAATAATAGAATGTAATAGATTGTATTAATAAACTGCAATTAATAGAGTGTACTTAATAGACACTCTTTTAATTACACCGATCAACAAAATTAAAGTTTTGGAGAAATATAAAAGAGGCTTTCAGTGGTTTTTATATTATTTAGTGTGCTGATTTCGAAAATGACCTACATTTTTTTCCATCACATCAGGTTTTTTGTAAAATTGATATTTTTGCTAAAACTTTATTTGAAGAGGAATTCTTTCAAACAATTTAGCCTGGGCAATTTGGCAACAGTAGTTTTTATCCAGTTAAATCTATGTAAATATTGGTTCTTGATGAGGCAAATCAATTTCTCAGCAATTAGATGAAAAGTGTGTGAGTGAGTGAATATTAACGTCGCACTGTTCAACTACACGAGAGATTTTTGGCGATGGACCTCGTAATTTTGAACCATGGTCAAGTGACATGGATGACACCTGAGCTGGCACCCCCTCTCCTAACTATCACAGCACATATACTGGAGAACGTTTGAGCTCTCTACAAATTTAACATGCATCGCTCCCCTACACGGAGGGTCTTCAGCGGTACTAGTCTCAAACTCATGACATGCCTGCCATGAGTCCGGTACCTTGGCCACTAGCAATTAGATGAAAATCATTGTTTCTAGACCGCACAGGCTGTCTCTGATCATGAGAAAAACAAGAAATTCTCTTGAGGTTTAAACATTTTACATCCAATTATAGTGTAATTTCTAAAAGAAAATCACCAGCATACTATTTTAATTTGTTTGTACATAAAATATATAGACAATTTTCGAAATTAATGATTATTAATTTCCGTGTTTTCGGTGGTAGGGTGGAAAAACAAAAGTAAATTGCTCTTGCTCTCGAAAATAAATTTTATATGGTATTTTATTTTTGATTTGTGTGTATTTTTTATTGGTTTAGTATTTTATTACTATTTTAATTGTAAGCACCTTTTCTGTTTGTTATCTTCAACTGGGAATGGGGCCCCCTAGAATCCGGGGGCCCTAGGCTGCAGCCCATACATAGATCCGGCCTTGTCAGTTTGTATTGCTACTGCTACAGATTTGTTTTCAAGATGAAAGGAAATAATATTACTGGTACTATTTTTATGAGAAATTTCAAGAGAGTAAAAAATGCTACTAAATTTAAAAAAACTTGATTGAAAAAAAAATAACCAAGAAATTTTAAATAAAAAATACCTGCTTTACTAGCTTAAAATCTCAAGCATTAAAAATTTGTAAGTGAAATTTTGTAAGTTACAGTGCTTGCTTTGTAAAAGACATTAGACTAGGATGCGTCTTCAATTGCTTACAAACAAAACTAAAATTAAGATGCCTGATTTAAAAGAGAAACTGAAATGTCACACACACAATTTAGCAAAAATTGTTGTTTCTGAAGTTTTTCTTCAAACTTTACAAGTTAATATTGAAGTAGAAGGCAAAATACTCAGTCTTGGTTCTTATCGATAGTAGTTCTATAAGCAGTCTTACTTATTGCCTGAAAACCTGTCTAAATTAAAAGCACCATTCATCTGATATTTGGTAGATCAAGATAAGAAAAAAAATCCAGATAAGAACAAGACAATAGGCTAGCTTGTGAAGGATCTATACATGGTTCCACTAATCCCTTCTTATATCTTTAAGGTAAATATTTATTTCAACCAACTTTCATCGAGTAAGGGAACGTGATTATGTAAATGAGGTATATTATATAAATTCTGTTTTCACGAGTTGGTAGTGGGTTGTTGACACGCTGAAGTTGATACGTTGGAGTGTGCAAGTAGGAGTTAACATAAGTTAGAGAATTAGTTGTTAGTTGAAGATTGAAAAGCAGTGGAATTAGTTAAAGATTACAGAGCGTGGAGTCTATGACATTTGATCAAGCTGAAAAGAGCACCTGCAAGTTTCCAGTGTAGGATCTGGTGCATAAAAGGTTCAGGTACTGTGCATTTGATTAAGTAGAAGCTAGTTTATTAGTGTGCGACATAGTTATATTTGAGAGTATTTAAGCTGGCTTAGATTCAGTTAAGGGTCTGTAGTAGTATCCTCGTGTTATAGAATCTCACCTCCGCACTCTACTATATTTCAGCTACCTTAATTAGAATTGTATTGTGTCTGCTTGATAATTGTTAATAAGAATTAATAAATTAATTAGATTGAAAACATGTCTGTGGATTATTCTGTTTCTCCCACACATCTAGCCAGGTTTACAGGTAGACAGGAGGGTTCAGATGTAAGAAGGAACCAACCATTATCACAAGCTGTATGAGGTAACTCTTCAGAATTTGAATACTGGATTTATCTACAATATCCAGATCCTTGATCAACCAATTATCACTGGAAAAAACACCTCAGATAAAAAAAAGAAATCTAGAAAAAGAAGTTCAAAGAGAAGAATATAATACTCTTTGAAAATGGAAAAGGTTGTCTAGATATTGCACTATTAATAGGACATTTTTGTGGACAGCTGTTCTCAGGGAATGTGTACAGAAATGATGAAACTAAATTAAGTTGGCTAATCATGGATAAAGTTCCTAGAGTTTAACTAGAATATACTTCAGCTCATTGGTGGCCTCATTGCTAATAATTAAATGTTTCATTGCTGACATCTGGAAGCGGAAATTTTGGATATTAGAAATCCAGTTAGATTTAGTCTTAGAGAAAAAATGGGGGGGGGGGGGTAGAATGCAATGGGTCACTTTATAAAAACAGTGAATAGGAATACAGGGAGATACATCATAAGGCTATCTTGAATAAAAGCTAAAGAAATTATATAAGACAACAGATCCACACTAAAGCAACATTGTATCAGAACTTCTCAAACCTGAAAGATGTAGGAAAATATACAAAAGTTAATCAAGATTGAATTTGAGAGCTAAATTGAAGAGTAGCTAAATAAGAATGCAATTAAGAAAGTGAGTAAAGAGGAAATAGGAAAATCAAGTTATAACATGTCATATGGAGGTGTTTACACTACTTAATTTAAATAATCCATCTTAAGAACATAAATATCTCCCATTACACACAAAAAAAATGGCTCAGATTTTCATTTAAAGCAAATCTGATTTTCAAATCATGAACAAAAAATGTAAGTGCTAAAATTACTTTACTTATAAGCCAACCATTATTCTTTGATTCTACAGAAAGGCGATTTAAAGAAGCATGTTAAAAACGGTAATGAAAGCTTTGTGGTGAAAATTATATTTTGATGCAATTAATTCTATTGATTTTAAAAGGTGCTAACATTTTTTCAGAACTATTTATAATGAATTACTTTATTGGAATGCCATGAATATTAATTGTATACATGAATTCCATAGCTCAAAACAGTACTATGACAGAGAATATTTATTTATGATGAATTTATAAATCATACCTTACAAGAAATTTGAGAACAAAGTAAAATAAATAAAACATAGAAAAATATTTTTCCAGAAGATTCATTTATTAGTCATGTTTTTAGACTATTACAATCATAGGAACAGTAGATCATGATTTTAATATAGTTGATATCAAGAAATGTGTTTAAAAATACATACATTATGAAAACAAATTAAAGTTCAAAAATTTCATTTGTAAACAATTCCTTTTTTAAACACTTGCAATTAATGATAAAAGAACTTTTAATATCAAAGGTAATTCAATTAACAGTAATGAACTAGAAATGTACTACACAAATATTTATCAGTAAAAGCCATTTGCTGTAAATAGCTTGATTTTACATTTAAATACAATCACTTCTTTTATATTCTAAATTTCATTAAGTAGAAGTAAACCGATTAGTACAATAGTTTCTGCCTACCTATACATGACTTGAAAATTGTGTGTTTTAATTGTAAGTATCATGAAAGAAAACTTGCACTGGTACAATAATACATTGAGTATATAAAGTTACATCAATAACCTTCAATCATTTCTGTAAAACATAAATGGCATAGTGAAACATAATAAAATATAATATAATAAGAAAACAAAGCATTTGCTATAGGGAAAACATTTAAAAAATGACACAAAAAATAAAAAATTTAAAAAATATATAATTTATTAAACTAATTGTAAACAAGCATTATATAAAGTTAATAGGTTTTAAATTCAAATTGTAGTTGTTTTTTTTAAATCAATGTCTCAGATGCTTTTGCAACAAATTTTAACATCTTGAACCTTTAAAATTAAAAATAATAAGGTATTATGTAAACTAAAACAATTTTTTCAAAAGTTACACAATTATAGTTTTTAAATATAGATATTTTTCCCTTTATAAATTTATCCTTTGTCAAAATTTTTAAAACATATCAAATTTAACAGCTGAATTTAATACTAAGCAAAAACCAATCAAACTTGAAATGAAACAAAAAAAAATAAGCAGTTTTTCTTTCTGATTACCATTCATTCTACAATTTAATAGATTATCTTACTCCATTGAATTGTAGTCCACTTTAGCAGCATGGTAAGCTCGGTGGATAGAGAAACCTACCAATATGAAAAGGGTTATTAAGGCTAGAGTGCATCCAACTGCAAGTGGCACAGTTTCATCTTGAACAAATGGAGTTTCTTCAAGGCCATCAATTATAACTTTATTGCAGCGATGCACTAAGGAAAAAATATATGCATCACATAATGTTTATTCATAGATTAAATAGAAATTGTATCATTGGGAATACACAACATGGTAATAAATAAAAAAGAGGTATCATTTTTTTTAAATAATTTTTTTGAGATTAAAATTTAAATAGATTTATATATCAACACTTATATATAACTCTTGAAAAAAGTCACAGCTGTAAGAATAAAAGCTCCTTAGTATCATGAATGATTTGATTGAGACTTAATGCAGAAATTTTGGAAAATTACCAGAAAATATATTTAAAAGAAAAAAATCAGACATTTGAGGCAAATTTATTGATAGATTTAGGTATTTTTGTTCTGATTTATCTATTTGTTTATATTTAAAAGTACAAATTAGAAAGTACTTTAGCAGAAGTGACACATATACAAAGTTTTTAATTAAACTAATAAACAAATATTACAGGAATAACAATTTTGACAAACTTCAGAATGACATAAACAAAACACAAGTAGGCTTCTTACAAATGGGGTACCTTTAAAATACGCTTTAACTCGAATGCAATCAGAAACACATGGGAATTTTCTTACAACATGGTTTAGGAAATATGCAGCAGCTTTCCCAGTCCCCAAAGGATAAATTTCTAACCAACACAGTGTGTCAGGGGAGAAAGCAGAAATTTACCTCTAAGCAGGAATTCTGGGAACCACAACAGATACACCGATATTCTAGTTGCTTCCTTGTGACCGAGTGCATCCCTTTTACGTAACAGTTATAGCTTGCTTGTTTTTCTAGAACCCAAGCCATAGCAATGCCCAAATGGAAAGAAACGACCTTTATTAACCAAAAAATTTATCTTCAAACAAAGATAGAAAATTTTTGATTGAATTAAAAATCAAGATCAGACAGCTAATATTTGTAGGCTTTCCAATTTAAATGAGTCAATTATTTGGTCAATTAAGCAAACAGAAGAGAAGATTAGGAATTTGGTCAATAGCACCTATAATAGAAAAAAAAAAGTGGAAGAATAACTAATATTATGGAAAGAAGATATGATCAAGAAATGGTGTCCTTTAAATAAGGGTACACTTACACACAAAGCCTTTAATATATTTGATTATTTTTAAAAAATGAGACTGCTGTCAGATGATGAAACCAGTGTTAAATTTATGTCTAGTAATGGCTGGTTCTAAAAATTCAAAAAACACCAATCATTGCACATCATACATATACAAGAAGAAAAAAAACCTCAGGGGATAAAGATGAAGCAAAAAAAATATCTAGCAGAAAAGTTATTTGGATGACGTGCTTATAATACCAGGATCATCAAGGGAAAAAATGCCTAACAGGACATATACTCCCAAAAATGTGGGGGAAAAACTCTTCCAACTTTAAAGTTCTCAAAGATTGCATAACTCTACTTCTATGTAGTATCATGTCTATTCCTGAGTGTAAATGCTCATTCATCAAACATTAAATCCTCACTTGATAAAACAGTACAACAAAAACAACCTTCCCATATATTGGAGAGCCAACAAAAAGGCATTGATGACTGGCTATTAGTTTAAAGAATGGTTCAGTAATTGTTTTGTTCTGGATGTAGAAAATTACTTAAAATGAACTTAGCATTTAAAATCTTTCTAATCTTAGGTAATGCATGCACCCTTGCAATTAATTCATTTAAATCAAGATTCCCCAAGTTTTTCGGTTTAGGGTAAACCCCTACTTACCTAATTTTTGGAAATTCATAATCTTAAATGTGTTTTTAACAGCATGTATAGAGCTACTTACTTCAAAAGATTTAAGTTTCTAACTGTAGTGAAGCATAGTGTTTAAAACTTAAGAAAACACATGTTAATAAATAAATTAAAATTTAATACATAAAATAACTGAGCAAAAAACAAATGCTTTTAGTGGGTGGGAGGAATCTGGGGAGTGCAATAACAAGTTTTCAATATTTGGTATCAATCTTTTGTCATGTTTAACCCTAAATATCTTATCGGTTAATAGTATCCAGTCTTTTCTTATTTCTTTTTGTTTTGGAGATTGGTAAACGCATTGAAACTCCTTAATCGGAAAAACAATTAAAAACTTTCTAAAGATGTTCCATAATTTGGGATAAATAGCTGGTATATCTTTTTAAAGCCAAAATTGCTGTGACATCCATTTCTGATCTTTATTATTGCCTAACTCTTGAAATCTGACTTTTTTTTCGATGTGACCAAATGAATTCATTGTCTTCTGTGGCATTACTAGAGTCAAAACATTCTCAAACCTAGTTTCAAAATCTAAAAAAAGGGCATTTAAATATTGAACGTAGGTTAAAACGTCTTTCCTGAGCAGATTGTCTGTGACAATTGAGAAGCTGGGAAAATTTGCGATGTTCAATATTATACTCCTTTAGCTTAATACTGGCACAAGAAAGGTTAAAATAAGGTTCTTGTTTTAATAAAATTTATGCTGTCACCTTGTAACTGCAAACCTCTCATTACTTTACCTCATAAAATTTAGTAAATAAATCTGTTAATAGGTAAGCCTGGTTTCCACTTGATTAAATTTCCTTTCAAAATTAATTCAATCATAGACCCCTATTAATTTAATCATAGACCCCTATTTACACCTCATGGACCCCCAAATTATTTTTTCGCTGATGTAGACCCCTTGCAGGTCCTCATAGACCCCTGGGGGTCAATATAGCCAACTTTGGGAATCACTGATTTAAATCATCCCTCCATTACACATGCAATGGGAGGTGATGGGATTCATTGAAACAACTGTTAATGATATTTCTAGAACTAGTTATGGAAAATTAAGAAGCAGATTTGGTGGCAGCTATATATCTGAAACATTACCCATTGAAGATAATTCTGAAGATCTTTTCAAAAAAGAAACCAAAAATTTTACTCTGAAAGGTAAAGAAAAATGTTTGATGGCAAAACAGATGGGATCTTACTTTTTAGATAATGATCCTCTGCCAAAGAGAGAGGAAATATTTAAAAGAAATAATTTAAACTGCTTATTTGCCTATCAAGAAATGCATAAAGATTTCAAAAGCAAGAGCAAACAATCTCTAATGACAGAGTTCAATGGTGTAGGCAGGCTACTTTTATGGGAGGGTTTACATTTTTAAAAATATTTAGACAAAAACATCAAGGGGCAATTGTTAAAGATAATGACTTATGTTAAATGTTAACATGGTTTTGTTGTTATGCCAATAAATGCGCCTGTATCTCATTTGTATTTATACTTGTATTTATTTTCTTATGTAATATTCTAGCTCTAGCCACCTTGAGTGCAGGTTGTAATTTAAGTCTGTGATAATTCTCGTATACCGTAAATAATAAAAACTTAAACAGGTTATGGGTACCAGCACAAGCTTTAACCGTGCTTGAAGTATCAAAGATTATGAGTCTTTTACGATAGAAAAGGCAGAAAGAACTTTTATTTCTTGGAAGCAACAAGTCGCGGCAAAAGTTTCGACGATCGGCAATTTGGCGGGAAGATAGCGTGATCGCGCCGCCATTTTTAAGAGATCAAGGAAGAAACAGAACGAAAAGGACATTGGGTAAAAGACTGCAGAAAATGGATTTCAGATGGAAGACCACCAAAGAATAAATTGAGTGATACACAATTAAATACAGTGTCAGCTAACATAGCATTAATGTCTATATCTGAGGAAGTCTGTACATCAGAGACTAGCCCTACATCATATTGGATTGACAATGGAGCTACTAGGCATGCCACAAACTGCTACACATATTTTGTTGACTTCATAAAATTTAATAGTCCTTGTGGCATTAAAGCTGCTGGAAATGAAACATTAGTTGCTCTTGGGAAAGGCACAATAAAAGTAAAATCCACTATTAATGGAAAATGCCAGGAAGTTTTTCTGAAAGATGTTTGGTATGTTCCAAAGATTAATAGAATTTTATTCTCTGTACTTGCCGCTCAAGACAGAAATCAAAACAGTGAATTTGTGTCGACTCCTACAGAGTGCTGGTTAAAAGTCAATGGTGATGTGGTGCTGTATGGTTCTCGCAGTGTGAATGGTTCCTTATTCAAAGCAAATTTTGTACCAATATTGCCCAAAGAAATAACAGAAGTTCATACTGCTGTAGCAGATAGCTCCTTGCTACAGTTGTATCATGAAAGATGGGTCCACCAAGATAAACATCACATCCAAAACATGCTTGAAAAGGAACTAGGCATCCACATCAAGCTAGATAAAGAATTATGTGAGCCCTGTATTTATGGCAAAGCACACAGGTCATCACTTGGCACCAGGAAGAAAGCATCTGAGCCTGGTGAACTGATTTCAGCAGATGTTTGTGGACCATTTGATGAGTCATTCCAGAAGAAAAAGTATCTGGTTGTATTCAAAGACAGCTTTACAAAGTTTCGCTATGGTTATCTAGTAAAAGAGAAGTCAGAAGTAAAGAAGGTGTTAGAGCACATGCTTGCACATACAAGGACATTGGGATATTCTGTGAAAGAATTCCTCTGTAATAATGGTGAAGAATTCGGTAACAAAGCTATTCTGGAAATTTTACATTCAAATGGAATCACTCAAAGACTGACAGCACCTTACACCCCAGAACAAAATGGAGCCAGTGAACGATAAATGCGAACCACTATTGAAATGGCCAGAACATTCAAATACTCAAATCCTGATGTCAGTTTCCCTGCAACCATCTGGGCTGAGTTAGTTAACTCTGCCATATATATACTAAACAGAACAGGAAAGTCATCAATAGAAAATGTAAGTCCGTATGAGCTTTGGCTCAAAAAGAAACTTGGGTTAAAACACTTGCGCATAATAGGACCTCCATGCTATGCTCATGTTCCAGCTCAGAAGCGAAGGAAAATGGACAAGAAGGCCATCCAAGGGTACCTTGTGGGATATGATGGAGATGAACGATACAGAATCTGGCTAAAGAAAGAACACAGAGTAATTTTATCTAGAGATGTAATATTTCAAGAAAAGCAGGCAAGTGTGATGACCATACAGAATTGAAATTAGAAGACGGGATAAGAGAAGATACAAATCAGGAAAAGTATGAAGAGCATCTCACAAAAATTGAAGACAATCCTGTAGAAAGTACACAAAGCTAAGAAGACTTAAGTGATTCTGAGAGTGATAGTGAAGAAGATGCTGAACCTACATCAGATAGACAGCTGAGGAACTGCTCACTTCTGCATAAACCAAAACGGTTTGAGGATCATATTATGGAAGCAGAGTCATATTTAGATGACTATAATCCTGAAACATATGAAGAAGCGGTTAACTCCAAGGATAACACAAACTGGAAGAAAGCCATGGAAAGTGAAATGAATTCATTAAGTGAAAATCATACTTGGGAGCTAACAGACCCACCAGTTGGGGCTAAAGCGATATCCTGTAAGTGGGTTTATAAACTCAAAACAAATCCAGATGGCAGTATCAACAAGTATAAAGCCAGGCTTGTTGCGAGAGGTTTCAGCCAATGCCAGGGCATTGATTACAGTGAAACATATAGTCCAGTAGCCAAATTAGGAACAATACGGACAGTTTTAAGCATTGCAGCTGAAGAAAGAATGCATTTGACTCAGTTTGATGTATCAACAGCATTCCTTTATGGAGATCTGGAGGAAACTATATAAATGAAACCAGAAGGTTTCAAAGATGGTTCAGAAAGAGTATGTAAACTCAAGCGCAACCTGTATGGTTTAAAACAATCACCATGCTGTTGGAACAAGTGTTTTGGTCAATTTTTAACAGATCTTGGCTTTAAAGCAAGTGAAGTGGATCCATGCCTTTACATTTGGGAAAGAAAAGGTAGAAAATTGTTAATAGTGTTGTATGTTGATGATGGATTAATTGCTGCAACTGACCAACAGGACTCGGGAATGTTCATCAAGGAGTTGAAAACAAAATTCAAGATCTCAGTAGGAGAAGTTTCTTGTTTTCTAGGTCTTGAAATTGAGCATCATATAGACAACTCAATAACGATCAGTCAAAAAGGATATGCCAGAAAGATACTTAAGTGTTTTGGTTTTGAGGAATGCAAACCTGTGGCTACACCCATGTTAAAGGATTGCAGATTGCAAAAGTCTGAAACCAAAAACTCTGATTTTCCATATAGGCAAGCTGTTGGTGCCCTTATGTATCTGATGGTGGGTACCAGGCCAGATCTAGCATATAGTGTAGGATTTATTTCGAGATCACTTAAAAACCCATCTGCAGAAGATATAGTCAGGGTAAAGAGAGTATTCCGCTATATAGCTGGCACAGTTGGATATGGAATAACATACCATGCTTACGGAGCAAAAAGGTGTGCTTCATTGTTATAGTGATTCAGATTTTGGTGGATGTACCAAAACAAGTCGATCAATCCCTGGATATGTTATGATATATGCTGGAGGAGCTATCTCATGGCGCAGCCAAAGGCAAGCAATTGTTGCCACTTCAACTACTGAAGCTGAGGTTATAGCAGCATCAGAGGCAGCTAAAGAAGTAATTTGGCTCTGCAGACTGATTCAGGGCATAATGAACTTGAGGGAAATTCCCACACTTCAAGTGGCAACAGGGCAGCAGTAAAGTTGTCACACAACCCTGAATATCGTCGAAGGACAAAGCACATAGAAATAAAACACTTCTTTGTGCGTGAGAAAGTCTTAGAAGGAAAATTAAATGTGAAGCAAGTGTCAACTGAGAAACAAGTGTCTGACATTTTGACAAAACCCTTGATGAAGTCAAGACTATTGACATTGTGTAACCAAATGGGACTGTTCTGACAAAATCCAGTTTACAAGGGAAAGTGTTAAACATAATGACTTATGTTAAATGTTAACATGGTTTTGTTGTTATGCCAATAGATGGCGCCTGTATCTCTCATTTGTATTTATACTTTTTCTTATGTAATCTTCTAGCTCTAGCTACCTTGTGTGCAGGTTGTAATTTAAGTCTGTGATAATTCTCGTATACCGTAAATAATAAAAACTTAAACAGTAATCTTTACTGAAAATTAAAAATTTCTCACTGAAAGGGAAAGGCTTAAGCCCCCAAGCCCCTCCCTTCTATATTTCACAGACAGAGTTTTTAAGACCTAAGCCTACCAGAAGTGCAGTGGGACTTGTCAATGAAACAAGTTCAGATTTTGAAATAAAACCAGTGAAACATTCTTAAGCAACTATAATAAGCGACAATGAGCATCACATTACGTTTTTTATTATTATTATTTTGACTTGAAATCATAATTCTTTTACTCTTTACATGATGTTAAATTTTATTTAAGTTTTTTTATAAAATGTTATGTATAAAAATTTAAAAAATGATGAAAACGTCACACCATAAAAGGCAGTTTCCCTTTCTTTAGAACCAAATACCAGTTTTTGTATTAAGTTGGTGTCTCCTATAACACAATTTCCAACAATGCATTATTTTAAAGAAATGTTTATACACTGTTGTAGAAGGTCTACCTGTATTCTTCAGTAGAACTTTAAAACTTTTAATGTCTGACATATTTTTAAAATATAAAGCAATTACCAGAAGAAAATTGCCCATCTTCCACTTCATATGGTTGTAACTGCAATTCCTTTATTCTAGCTGTAACAACTTGTTTGTTACCAGTGTACAGTAGAACACGTTCTTCTGCAGGACAATAGTAAGATTTCTTCAGTGGAGTTTCAAATAATGAGAGATCTTTACTCCTGGCTGTTTTTTTACCAGCTGAAAATCAATGACAGCAGAAAAATATCAAAAAAATAATGTGAGACATGTTTAATTTTCTATAACACTATAGTTTTATTTTTGTTTATGCAATTACTACAATTTCTACTATTTTTCAAACAAGAAAAAAATATTTTAATACAATTACTAGTTCTACAATTTTGTTATTTTTGCTTGTTAACCTACACTCTTCCCCCTAGTTTTTCCCTTTTTCTGTTCCTATTGAAAAATCAAATATACTGTGATAACACAAGTTAAATAATTCATAGAAGCTATAAATTTTTTAACAGTGCAAAATGAAGAATATTAAAAATGTAATAAAAAGTATAGTTTATAAAAACAAAAAGTGACACTAGTTTTGATACTGCATATATATGTCACTGTCTAGCACTAATTAAGCAATGACTGAGAAAGATGCATGTGATGCCTCATTTTTATTATTATTTGAAATAATAAAGTACATAAACAAGATTAAAAAAACCCTTATACTTGTGAATTAGCAAGAAATATTTATTTTCAACAAAACAGCTAAAATAAATACCATACTTGTTTATGTTTTAAAAATTTTCAATTTTTCTCTAATATTTCACAACATAAAACATTATTAAATGAAAAAAAACAGAAGAGAAAATGTATAAGAAATGAACAAGTCACTATAGATATTTTTTTTAATGAAATAAAATAGGGGATTGCATATATCACACGAACACTGGACTTCTATATCTATATTTACTAGGGGGAAAAAAACCTGAAACAAATAAACACTTTTCAAGAAATGTTAATATGATGAAACTTATATTTTTACCAATAATTTAAAAGATGAACTAAGAGAAAGTAAAAGACTAACATTTACTTATTAATATGATCAAAATTTTTAAAAAACTTGATTTTAATAACATCACACTTTTATATTTATTGTCCCACTATAAGAAAATTTGAATTCAAAATGTGTATTAAGATATATAATTAGTCTTTCAAGAAGTTGTATAGGAATAAAAAACAAAATCAGCTAATATACCTTTTATTTTGGTTTATCTGAACTCAAATAGAAAAACTGAGTAAGCTACAAAAATCTAAAAATTAAAAAACAAAAGAAAATAAGCAATTTTGAAAACAATATTTTTACACAATTAGCAAGTTTAAATAAAAAATAAAATAAAATAAACAGATAATGAAAAACTAAAAAAAAAGTAAAATAATTTTAAAGTACATACACATATCTACAAAAAGTTCTGTAATTTCAGTCTATCAAATAAATTTACATCTAATTTGAACAGCATTATTTTTACTCAATAAAATAATAAGAAAATTTATACAAAACTATTTTTATTGAATGCTTACTTTAGATATAAAGGTATTTCATCAATTATCATGAATATGAATATATATTATTTTGAGTGTTTACTTTAAATCTGCTAACTTAAATAATGCTTTTCGAAAAATAGAACGATGTCTGCATTTATACACTCAATATGACCTTTACTATGAAAGATTTCTTTATTCTCTTGTGGAGAATAAATGTGGAGCAAGGGACAGCATATTTCTCTATTTTATTAACAATGCTAAATCACCAGTTTGAACTAAACAGTACACAGGTAAACATAGCTTATACAATTGATGCTCCTGCCAAATGCAAGTTATGCACTGTTACCTACTTCCAAAAAAAAGGTAATACTGCAGCAAAAATTCATAGGAGAATGAGCAACATATATTGAAAACTTTATGCATGATAGTGTTATGCATGAATGGTGTAGAAAATTTTAAAATTGTCAACCAACAGTCACAATGTAGATAGATAAGGAAGCAAGTCCGTGTTGCAACAAAAGATCTTTTTCAACAAAATGACTAAGAAGTTTGATAGATAATGAGGTTTCCTGTGAGTCATATGTGCAACTTCCTGATCTAATCTCTTTACATGCAAAAATAGAATATCTACAGTACAAAAAAGAAGCAAGGGCTTGATTAGCTCCAAAGACATAGTGTGATTATAAAGTTCACAAAATGGTATTAGCACTGATTTCTCACCTATTACCGTGATGAAGAGTTTTTTAAATCAATTGTTACTAGAGATGAGTTCTAGATTTATTATGTTTCATGGAAACAAAATATAGTCAAACTCACCAAACAAACTGAAGAAGTTCAAACAATTTCTCACAAAGAGGAAAGATGTAGTTACAATTTTTTTTAGGCCAAAAAGTTCTGTTGCTGGTTGATTTTATGGAAACAGGAACAATAAAAGCAACTGTTTATTGTAAGTCATTATGAATGTGAAGAACTATTCAAAATAAGAGGAATGCTGACTTTTATAATTGTCTTCATTTATTACCCTCAGGGCACAGTTATAACCTAACAGATTCAAGAACAGTTTAAATGAGGTAAAGTCAAAGCATATAGCCTTCAGTGTTGAGTGATTTTTATTTCTTCTCTGAACTCAAGAGATAACTAAGAAATCAAAGCTTTCAGGCTATTAAGAAACTTTATAAAAGTTGAATTTAATTTCACATTATTGTTGGAAATATTCCTAGAAGAAGGCATCAGAAAGCTCTCTATCTCATCTGGAGATATGATAAATACTCTACCTTCATGACAATTGTCAAAAAAGTAGCCATGATTGTACATTTTTAGAAAGAAAAAAAAATTCTATTTTTCTTTGTCTTTTTTCTACAGTTCATCAGAGGTTGAAAAAGCATCCCTTGTATTCCAGACTATATATTTACCATTCCAGTGATTACAAACTTCAAACAGGAATAACCTTTTTTGAAATTTATAGTTGAATAAAAATTGTATTTTGCCCAGTTTTCTTTCATATTTTAAACGAACCATGACAATTGCAAACTATGCTAAGAAAATAGTGCTTTTCTTAGTTGAACTATCGGAGTTTGAATTTTACACATTTAATAACATTTTAGAAACTAATTCAATGACAATTTTAAATAATCAAATGACTTTTATGTAAAAAAAAACTTGAAATTTTTTAAAAAAATTATTATACATGCATAATATCTACATTTCTGCCAAATGTAAGTTGTAATTAAAATATACAACATAATATTTCTAATCATTTGACATAGAGCAAAGCCTTTTCAAAATAAATCATAATTAATATTATAAAACTAATTTGATATAATCAAAAAAAAAATTTTTTTTACATGAAAATTTAAATTTCAATAAAGTTTAACATATTTAAAGTATACATTCCATTACTTGTTTTACAGTCTGTTCACAATCTTTACTTGATTTTAAATTCTATATTAAAGGCAGATGAAACAAAACACTATTCTAATTTTTTACAATCTGCCTAAAAATCCTTTGTGTATACTAAAACAAACACATCTTTCACATGAAAGAATGATTAAAAAAAGAGAGAAGAGAGAAAAATTAACTAGTTTTGTTAGAAATATGCAAACTGAATTCAATATTTTGCATTTTTATCTTTATGAGAATATATTTATATAAAATTGTCAATAATCTAATTACACAGTAAATAGTGAAAAATAAGACATTGTTTAAATGTACTTACATTTAGCTTTCCATACACATTAAATATAATTAAATAACTGCACATAAAAACAAGCTTTATAATAGATTTTTTATGATATTGACATTTTTAAATCATCTAAAATAGAAACATTCTTTAATAATGTTTGGAAAATTAAAATACCATTGGTAGCTCCATCAAACAATGGTTCTGATGTATCATAAGTTAACTCCATCGAAGTAACAACCCAGTTGTCCTCTTCTGTCTGTAATTATTTCAAAAACATTTAGAAAAACTATTTGAATTAATATATTATTGCTAATTACTATACAGCCCCAATATTTTGTTACAAACACTTCATCTCATGATTTTTTAAATAAAATTCTTTTTCAGATCAATTGAATATTCAGCATCACATTCTAAAGTAACATAAGGGCTATTAGCAATGAACATTGTATTTCTGAACCACTGTCAAATGATGAGGGTGATGCATAAGATGGAGCACGATTCTTCAAACTTCCACAGCATACCAACATAAGAGCTTTGAGAGCCTCCATAAATTTAATATGTATCAACCACTCTACATAGCACATTTTTAAGGGCACCAAGACATCACAGAAACAATGTCGATCATAAGTCCACAACCATGACCACTCAGCTATGACATCCACAGTGCTTTTCAGGGGGGGGGGGATTAATATTAAATTTTATTTTACTGATTGAAGATGATGGCTAAATTTTACTTCATTACACAAAAATGTTTTTGCAAATGATAAGTAGAAATTATTACTACTTAAAAATATTAATCTATATTTTGATTAAATTATACATAAGCTTATTAACTTTCATAACATTTTGATATAGAAATGGAAAACATGTAAAATTTACAAAGAGGATAGTTATGACTTTTTAATACTTCCATGAACAAAATTTTATCCTTCAATTTCTATAATACTGTATTTATTCAAATCTGAGCCACCACTGATTTTAAGCCACACCTCAAATTATCAGCATGTTTTTGTGGTGGAAAAATAGTATAAAATTATTTAATGATATTTGATATTTATGAAATTTAAAATAAGGAATAATAAGAAGTGAATAACTAATTCATTTTACAAGTGTTAAAATTTAAAAAAAAAAACGAAACTGTAACTGTCAGAATCATGTTCAATTTCTTCCTCCAATGAATCCCCCCCCCCTTTGATTCAAAGTTGAATTTGATTTTTAGTAGCATTAACATTGATAAAAAAAGTGCCACTTACATTAGAATAAATACAACAGCATAAATACAACAGAATGATAAAAGTTCTTAAAATTTATATAGTTTTTAATGACTTTGTGTAATAATTCATTAAAAATATGCTTATATCATTGAATGAAATAAATATAAATGTTAACAATATAATAATTTTAACCCCTTGATATATGATACCTGGGAGATGTCATCCTTTTCATGAGTCATTGTAGACTGACATCTCCAAGATATCAAGAACGGTCTGTATCGAGAATTGTGCATTGTTTTAAATGTTCAAAGTTCTCTCCCCCCCCCCTTCTTGAAAGTATTTGAAATCTGCACTCCTAGAAAATAGGAAAGTGTGCATCAAATTTCATTTTATTTTTATGTCAAGGAGTTAAATATAAACATTTGACAATGCCTTTGCAGTTTGAAACAATATTCTGTAGAATAATATTATGGAAAGAAAAACTTTCAATTACTTGGTTAAACATCATTGTGAAAGCATATTTTTGCCAAGAAACTTGCAATAAAGGAGATTTTGTACTTGATCCACATTTGCCTTTTGAATATCCATTTTTTGGAACAGCAATTTCTGCTTTCTAAAAATACAAAAATAACCATGCATAATATTATATTTACAGTATAAACACATATACCACACACAAAAAGCTGGACGTTAAAAACTATTAATGAGAATCAAACATTAAAAATTACAAATATCATATACGCATAAATATTATATACTATAATTGATAAAAATAGCTTGAATGTTGGAAAGACCAAATATAGAATTAGTTGTGTTCATCTGAAAATTTTATGTTACACAAAAATTTTGGGAAGGAATATAAAGAATACATATAAAAAATTTTCACAGTATTTTCTTTTTCCTTTAAAAAAAAATTCTATTTCAGGATAAGTAAAATAATTCATAATTTTTCTTAGCAAGTAAGAAATTTATTTCACTAGTAATTGTAAGAAATTATTATACTTTTGCAATATATCTTATAAAAGAAGCATTAGACTTCTCACTGATCCAGATTGATAGTTTACATAGCACTTTGAAGCAACACAAGAACTAATGACAGCAGACCTCGTCCATTACTGCAGACAAGTAATAAGAATGATACATGAGATCACACTCAAATCCTTTACACCACTTTAACACTACGATTTTGAGCCTAAACAGATTTATACATGTAACAGAATATACATCAGACCAAAAATGTGGTGGGTCTTTAGTGGTGCTTGGATTTGAAACTATGATCCAACAGAAACAATACCGGGCATAAGTTCACAAGCATGACCACTCAGTTATTGCGGCTACTTTTCAAATCCAGTTCTTTGGAGTATCTGAAGTTTTAATATAGTTTTACTCATGACAATATAAAAAAATAAGGTTAAGAAGAATTTATTTTTCAATAAAAATAACAAAATTCAAATCCATTATTCAATTTCTTAATTTTTTAAAATTTTATTAAAGTTCAGTTTGTATAGCACATATTACACACAAGCTATTTTGTAAGTAAAACTTTACAAGCAACCATCAGTTAAGTCGTCATCAGGTTGGTATCCATAAGTGTTTCTATATTCAAAAAATAAAACAATTCATGTCAATTATTCAAATATGTGCAGCGTAAAAAAATATAATATTGCATTTATACATGAAATCAGTACATTACCATATGGATCAGCAAGAATTTTTTTTTGTTAATGGTTAAAATTATGCAAGTTTATGATTGAATTATTCCTCGGAACTACATGAAAACTAACAAAATCAATATGATTTTAAAATGATACTTATTGCCCATGAGAATAAACATAACTTCCCCAGTATTTTGATGAATTATTTTTATAATATGAGGAAAATAGGGCTACATATATAAATTCTTTGTAAGCTAACAAACTTTCAGATAAGGGTCCCCATATTTAAATCAGTTATTATTAAATCATATAAAAGACATTAACAGACATTATCATCATTAGACATAAAGACAGAAACCTGAAAGGTAAGTGTGCAATGCTCTTACATTTTAAATTCATTTATAACATTTAATTAGACCTGGGAGGTTTTATTCAAATCAGCCTTGTCGATAAATATAATTCTGATGAGAAAAGTTTCATTAAAAAAAATTTAAAGAAATATCTAGTTCTTTCAAATTTTTAAATAACTCTCCAAGCACTATTGAACTAATGTGGTTCTGTGTTCATGATATGGTTAAAAACTCAAAATTTTATTGCCGTAAAATCCAGTGTCTAGCATGCACCTATACTTTCAAGCTGCAATTTTTAATTTTAAGGTATATTTGCCATATAACACACACTCCTATTTTTAGAAAGAAACCTGAAATGTGTAAGTGTACAATGGTCTTATGTTTTGAAGTCTTTTATTCAAGGTATTATCCCAAGATTTTGAAGAAATAGTATACTTCTAAAACTGCAACCCTTTAAGTTCATAAAGAATGTCATTTCTTTTAAATAAACAGTATTTCGATCTATGTAAAAGCCTATTTTTTTATGCTTCTCTTATTTTTTTAGTTTTTAAAGATAGCATTTTTGTACTCGGTATATAATGAACACCTGTACATTTCATTATTATTTTTTGTGCGCATTATACGCCGGATTTTATGGCACTTACTCTTTATGTTAAGAATGTATCAAAATGCATTTGATACTTTAACACATAGGATGCATCCCAAGTTGCATGAAAATTTAGGTGATTCATTTTGTGTTTTCCCAATTTTCTATCAAGAAAAATTATTCCTAAAATTTTTATGTAATTTCTACAAATAGAGAAAAAAATTATATTACTTGCTGGTTTGATTTTGTTGAGCTGACATTAAATAATAGCACAAAACACTTTAATTATGTGATTATACATTAATATTAAAGCATTAAGAATATTTTTTTCTCTTACAGCTATTACAACACTAATTTTCTTCCAACATAAAAAAAATAAAATATAAAAATTCCTGATTATTTAGAACAAAGGACACATAGCATAAATATTAAAATACAATAGCCATATTCCTTCTGAAAAATTGCATCCAAGTTCTTGATTTAGTAAATTTATTTGAATTCTTCCCATTCATCAAAAATTCATTCATTATTGTAATATAGAAAGAAATGCAAATGCATTGTAGCAAATGCTTTTTAAAATAAATTTTTGATGATACATATATACTATAAGATCCTGTGCCTTTTGAATACATTTTTAAAATAATCTTACATTTATAAGACAATAATATGGAGAGTGAAGAATAGAAGTTAGTGAAGATGTATCTATTTAACATATCTAATGTAGTTTTAACTTTTATAAAAATATACTAACAAGGGGGCAGAAGGTAGGACTAAGGAAATTCATTTGGAAATGAGACTTTGTGTAATAGTAGTAATCCGTTAAGGTGTTCAACTCTCAACATAATAGCACCGAAGAAGCAGTCAATTCGGAGAAAATAGCCTTCGAAATTCATGCTTAGCTTTTATACAATTAAGTTTTAACTGTCTCCAATGATAGGCATAGGTGAGCATACCTACATTCCACATGGTCAGTCAGGGTTCGAGTCACACGAATGACTTTCAAGTTTTTTTCCCAATTCATTTAATAATTTTTACAATTAAATTATTTTAAAAAGATTTATTATATATTAAATAATATTTTATATAACATGTTGTTATAATATAAATTAATTATTATAATACTATTAATAAATATTTATTATAAAATATATATTAAATATTAAATCATATTTATATTAATATGTGTTTTAAGAAGAAAAATAGTTTCAGATAGTTTTATAATAAATAAAATATTTTATTATAATTATTTTATAATATAATAAAACATATATTTTTGAAATCTTATACATTATCAATTTAATTGTTTTATAATTATATAAAGTATTTAATAAGACATTTTTAAATAAATATATTGAGTTGTAAAATTATTAAATTGGGGAAAAAAACTTAAAGCTGATCGCATGATAGTGTACCTGCATTCTGCCTTACCACGCAGAATGCAGGTACACTATCACCTATGCCACAACATCTCTGGAGGTAATTAAAACTTAATTGTAGAAAAGCTAAGCCTGTATTTTGAAAGCTATTATCTCAGAATTGACTGTCCATTTGGCACTATTACATGGAGGGTTGAACACTCTAAAAGAGTATTACACAAAGTCTCATCCCCAAATGAATTTCCTTAGTCATGCTCTCCCCTTGTAAGAACAAATTTTCTGCTTCTACCAAAACTGCAATATAAATGGCATAGATATGAACATATCTTTCAGCAGATATTCCTGTTTTTTAAAGTGCATAGGAAAACAAGAAATATATTTTATATCAGTACATTGTTTATATTGAAAAAAAATATATTAGATGCATTTTAGACAGTTAACAATAGTTTTTAGTTTATATATAATTTTATCACAAGATAATTACAATGATTCACCTAATCAAATTAAAATTATTTTCCAATTTAATTTCAGAGTATTATTGTCAGCACATAACAAAAAGGCAGTTTTAAGTTAAATTTCATTATGTATTTTCAATTTTTCTCTGCCACACATCACATTCATTCTGTAACACAGAGAAGTTAAGGCCTTTAAAAAATAGCCAAATGACAGGTAAAGAGATTTGTTATATATTGATATACTGGAGTAGCACTCAAAGTGTTAACCTTGAAAATACATGATCCTTAAGCTTAAATAATCAGTGTTACCTGCTCTCCTCCTTTACTTGAATATATAATTGAGAAAACAGCATGAAATTTGGCCAAAAGACAAATTTTTCTTTTAGAACTCCATACAGCAAAAGTATCTTTGGGAGCTTCTTCTTTCTCTGCATTGGTTTCCTCTTTGTCTGCAATGATTTAAAAATGTAATTTACAGAAATTTTGTAGATAACACATATACAGAATATTTGTATAATATAGTTATGTAAAAAATTGTTTACAAAAAAGCCTATGAGCAAATTACATGATATTTTAGAATATTTTTAAAAATTACATTTTAATATAGTGTATAAAAAGCTAAGCAATATTTGAATGAAAGAAATAGTTTCTGTCCAATTTAAAATTGTAACACCTTCCAGGAATTATGAAAATGTAATGCATGATTAACCAAAAAGGAATTTAACGAATGCAAGAAAAATGAATGAATTGTGATATTTGTAATGATGCTTTAAAACACATTTTTAATATTCATTAAAAATAATACTTTCTTTCTGAGGAAAATTTTAATTAGGTTATATATACTGGCATTTTATATAACCTTATTTCCATAACAATGCATTATGTATTTTCCTATATAGTTTCATTCTTAACATTCAAAATCTTAAAAATTGGATGCTCTTGCATCACAATTATATTTTAAGAAATCATATATCAACATACCTGTAACTAACATAGATGCTGCAGATGTAGTTTCAGGGTTTTCTTCTGAAGTCTAAAATATGACATTAGATTAACTTACTTTCATAACACATACTCATTTTTCAAAAAGAAAAAAATTTAACTTCTGTAATATTTATTCAATTAAACAATTTACAGACTTCTAATCAAAAGATATTTTACTTAATAATAAAGTATCAGATAACAAGTGTAATAATGTCACATTCTGAAAATTAATTACAAAAAAATATATTTAGAGTTATATTCAGGTTCAAGAACAAAAAAATAAGTATTAACTGAAAAAATGCATTTATTTCTTTTCTATTAATAAAATATTTAAGGAACCATCTATGATTGATAAAAAAATAAAGTATTTAAGAAATTTCACAAGCTATTGATTATTTCTTATCACATAAATTTGTATCTTGCCTATTTAAAGTTTATTGCCATTCTTATTTATTAGATTTTAATTTATACAAACAAAGTTTTAAAGATTTAGTATTGACTAGAAACTTACATATTCTATATAAAATAATGTAGGGTTAAATGAAATAGGTGAATCTTTACACAAATATTTCAACTTAATGAATTTCTTGTAGCAGTATTCTAACTTATTTTAAAACTGAAATTTGTGTAAGAAAACCACAACTTCATTGAAACATTTTACTATCCAGAATCTACTATTTGTTGCCATTAAGGCTCACAAAAACTTAGTGGATTTTATAATTACCCCAAGGATATATATATACCTTGATGTAGAAATATTTGAAAAACTACTCCCTTACAGGAACTTTAATTATTAAAATGAATTATGGCAAAGAATAACATCAATCATATAAATGTGTAACATTAAAAAAGGGAATATTATACATATTATTGTGATAAAAAATATCTGGAATGCTTAGTGTTATTAAAATTATTGCAGTATGAAAAATTTCCCACTTTGATGAAAAATGCACATGTTATGTACAATTTTTTATAATCAGGAATCTACTTCTTGTCATTCAGGCTTACAATAACTAAATAACTTAAAAGAAATGCTGTTTTAAAGAATTGTTTTAAAACGTAATTTATCAAATGTTATTAAATATTTTTACTTTCATAATAATTACATAAAAACCAATCGTTCTAGCTAAAAAAATTTTCTTAAAAATACCGTAATTTCGCACGTATAGTCCACACCATCATATAGTCCGCAGACGATTTCATATAAAAAAAATTTCAAAAATCGTCAGATAGTCCGCGGACTATACGTCCGAAATTACGTTATTTTAATACGGCAATATTAATGTATTTTAGAAACAAAGAACTAAGTATAAATAGAAAAAAAGTACTTCCTTACTAATATACCTTCAGAAATAAAACGCTAAATACAAATAAAAAACAGTGCTTACTAATTAATCATATATTAATTAATCACACATTCTACTACATTAATGAAAACCTTCAAAGTCCGATTCATCGGTATCAGAATTAAACAGTTCTAATATATTTTCGGGAAGAGTGTCCGAAAGTTCATTTTCAGCATCACTATCTTCACTGTCAGTGATTTCCTCGCTTTCACTAACAATCCCGGCTTTTATAAATCCTGATCATCGGCAGTTCATGACAGCGTGTTTTTTAAATTTCAATGATTACAACCGTGAACAGCCAGCGTATTATCCGCACTGGTGGATAGTCCGCAGCTTCAAAAATTCGTATTTTAAACACAGATAGTCCGCGGACTATACACGCGAAATTACGATAATGACAATGTATAAATACATAGTTTGACATAAATCCTATTTCATATAAAAATGTTAGCCCAAATAAACTTTATTTTAAAATAACCATAACAAGAAAATAAAAAACTTGCAGTAGATTTAGAACCAGAAGTAGATTCCTCAGATTTTTGTTCTCCAGCAGGTGTTGAAGGTTCCTCAGGTGATTTTTCAGAATTTTCATTAGCTGGGCTTTCCTCAGATGGTTTTGTTTCTTGCTCATCAGTATCCTACACAATTGTCAAAATAGCATAAATTATTAACAACTATTTATATATCAAGATAGTTCTATAATTAAAGAAATTTATTTTAAAATATATGGATATATTATTTCATTTTCTAATATACATTCATCGAAAAAAGATGTAATATAAGTGTAATAATGATTTAAAATTCATATATAGATATGCAATGAAATAATGATTTAAAATTCCTCTATAGATTTGTCTGCATAATAATATCAAAAGATTAGCATTTTAATACATGACAAAAATATTTGAAAGGGCATATTTAAGGGCATATCATACAAAAAAAGATAGATATATAGAGAAAAAAACATTCCTACATCACTAACCAGTTATATTAAATTCAATGAGCACTTATTCATGGGTACACAATGTGTTACGTTTTCTAAACAGAATTTATTCCAAACTTATATAACACCAACATGTCAGCAATTGATTGCCACAGATTAACTGCATGCCAGACATTAATTACCAAAGATTTTATAAGTTATGGCAAACCATTTGATATCATCATAAAGAAAAATTATCAACATTTTCAGGGGCAAACAAGAATTTGTAGAAATTAAGTAAAAGTCAATTTGAAATTTGCTAAAAGTCACGAAAGGCATGGGTTTAATACCCAAGTACATTCTTTTTATATGTTTATTTTTACGCTACATTATTTTTTTATTTTTTTCAAAAAATATCACATTTCTAGACAGTGGCTCACACACACTACTTTTATGGGAGGGGTTTACAATTTAAAAAGCAGTCTAAAGTGCTGAGGCATAATCTTTACGCTAAAACTTAAAGATATCTTGATGTATGGAAAAGGTTTAAACTAACAAACTCCTTCCTAGTCTACACCAATGCCTGTAGAAAATTTTTGCCTTATGCAAAACCTTTATTTATAATCTTATGCAAAAAAAAAAAACTTTCGTGATTTCTGTTCATAAATTCCCTTAATCTGGATTGAATGTCAATGCTTTAATTCAGTATTTCACTATTCTTCCTTTAGGTAATGAAAAAAACGGATATCTAAAACCAGTAGTATAAATTATTCTTAATCAATAATTATGACTTAACAGCTTTTGTGGATAAAGTTTACTTCATAAATACCATATTAGAATACCATAATACCAAATATAATGTGACAAAAAAAATTTTCATAAGGATATACAGAAAAAAAAAATCTGAATTTAATGTAATCCATTTGTTCTTCATAAAAGAATTCAAAGAATATAAAATTCAGTCAGACAAGTATTTATTTAATAACACAAGTTACATTCATGACAATAAAATTAGGCAAATAAGTAATATTGGGAAGCAGTAAGAAGTAAATTAAAAAAGGAACTTTACCTAAACCTAGATTTTTAGCACAAGTCAGTTTTTTAATGGAAAATTGGTCAAAAAATAAATTGCTATATTCAGGAAAAAGTTACATTAAAAAAACATGCAATTTAAAATAATAAAAAATTATACAAAAATATATATTTATAGCAAATTTAACTAATTTAAAAAATATATGTGTTTACAGCTGTTTTCAAAATAATCATTACTACAGCATTCACTTATATTGCATCAAAAAATACATGCAATCTTATTCAGTTAAATAGGCAATTGAATTGAAAAGGCAACTAACTCAGTACACATTTTTTTAAAACTCTTATCTACTTAATATATAAAAATATAATCTACAACAATTTAGGTTTAAAAATAGTATTGCTATAATTATATATATATAAATTTTATTATCTTAGTATTTTTTCCCTATTTATCTAGACAAGCATTCAATTCTTCAGTGGCTAGTTAAGATGTTTATTGTATTTGAATATGATGTATATGAAAAATATGAACAACTGATGAAAACATTAGTGAATAGTCTTTTCTAAAATAAGACTTTATTTTACGGCTCAATTTTCTTATTCCCACAACATATAAAACTTTTCAGTGAAAATGAAAACTTAATACAGTACACACACAGAGGCATTTTAAAACAAAAAATAAATGCTACCCGGTACTCAACACATTTAATTTATATATATTTAATTCAATATTGAAACAAGGTACTAATAAAAGCACTGAAAGTATGATTAAATTAACTATTTGTATATCAGACAAGTTTTCAAGTCTTGGTGATTTGGAAACTAAAGCAATGTGGAATAAAGCTAATTGACAAATCTGAGAGAATATTAAATATTGTTAAAAATGATAAACACATGTTATAGGGAGAAATAATCAAGTATTGTCAAGGGTTGATAATCTTGTATCTTATATGAAGCACACATATAACAAAAAAAATGCAAAATTTGTAGACAAATAAAATCTAGAAATTTCTTATATTATTTCAACCCTTACATTAGATCATTATCATTGTATTTAAAAATAAACACATAACATATTTCTTCATAAATATCAAAGACATCCATAAATGTTATCAAATTTTATAGAAATTGTGTACACATAAATTAAAGTTAAAATTTTCGAAGTATCAAAAATTATTTTATTAGATTACTTATTGATTAGATTACAAAAAAAAAGGTTTGTTGTTTTTAAAAATTACCATTACCTCTAACGTTTTAAGTAAAGCTGTAGCCTCTGTAATTGCAGCTTTCATATCTTTTTCCAAATCATCTTTAAAATTGGCATCTTCTTCCATTGGTAACTTTTCTTTATCTACATAGTCTTTAAATTTTTCTTCCTCATTCTCTTCCAATTGTTCCTTTTCTTTTTCAAGAGGCAAGTCAGTAGATTCCTCACCTTTTTCTGCAAATCGTTTAAAATTATTTTTATTCACCTACTTATTCTTTGTGGCAGAATTAATTTTGTTTTTTGAATAAATCTTTGTTAAAAAGTATTTTAATCAACAGTTTTATTTTAGTTTCAGCAATACATTTTTTTTTACAATTCTGCTTTTGCCCTTTTGATATAATTGGTTCTAAACTAAATATTTTTCAAAAACCTTAGGCTAAATTGTTATTTGATTTTTTATGGTTTTTTTAATTTAAGCTAATGTTGATATTGTAATTTATATTTCAGTGTATATTTTTGCATTATTGGTGATAGTTTGATCAAAGCTAAGCCTATTTTATCTGTTTCCAATAATTTTTGGGTTTAACTTATGCTATCAAACTTATGTCTTATTGCATCAAAATGTAACAATTTTTTTACTTTTTTGTTTTTAAATCATATTATCTACCAACTCAACCATCCAAACATGGAATTTATAAAATATGTAAAGTGAACATTGTTCCTTATTTTAGAAAGAAAAAAAAAAGGTTAAATAAAAGGATTTCATACAAATTTTTAAATGCACTATCTTAGAGGAAGCTTTTATATTTCTTGGAGTCTCAGTTGAAGTTTATTGGCATTAGAATGGAAGAGGAGCATTTGGTCCCTTTGAAATCCAATCATTAAGGATTAGAATGACAGCAAAATGCTTTAAAAAAATGCACATTTTAAATTAAAACACTGGAGTATAATAAATGAAAAACTGTAATTTATAAATAAAAATTACTTTGAAATATTCAGAATTTTAAAAAATATCTATGTCTTTTTTTGGCAACTGACATGAATAAAATTGTTTTTTAAGTTACATGCTCACAACCAGTGTCATTTAAGCTCCTTTCAGGCCCTGGGAGCAGAAGATTTAGGGAACCCCTTGACACCGCAGATTCAAGGAGAGGCTCTTGGATCCGGTTAAGTGCAGCTTATCTGGCCCTTCCAGGCACCTGGGCACCCAATGGATAAAACTGCACTGTTCACAATATACACATTTAAGACTATTAGCTACTATTTCATTTAACTTACAATAAAATCCATTTTATTGAAGAAATTAATGTACAATGACATTACACCTCAAACTAAATAGTTGTGGTACTTACACACAATACAAAGGTAATCTAGTAACCTTAGATCACATTTATTGTTAATTACCATTGTTATTGAAACAAGATGTGGTATTCTGGCCGATGAAAAATTTTATTTCACATTTCAGAATTTTATCTGACTAGTCATTAAATAAAAAGTTTTTGAAGTATCCTATTTTTTTTCACACTTTCACAAAATACAATTTTTTTACTATATTTATTTTTAATAATATTTTCAAGACAAAATCAAAAGAGATAGTACGCAAGAAATAAACTAATTAAGACATAATAATTAAGAAATAAGGTGGAGAAAAATGTATCAGAATTCATTAAATTTGAAGCAATTAAAGAAATAAAAGGATGGAACAGAATACACCCACTTTTCATATAAATGTTTTATATTCATCACACATTAAGTTTAAACAGGATTAAAATATTCAAATTTGCTTTAAATAAATCTCAATAAAATAATATAAAAGCTTTAATCAAAAATATAGATACGGAAGCTTAAGTGAAAAAGATGAAAAAGTATTTAAAATATAAAAACATTTTAAAGTTTTGAGTCCGATTTCATTTAAATTTCACTATTCTGCAACATAATATTTCAAAACTGAACAAATGTTAAAACAATCAATAAAACAGAAGCAGCAAAATTCAATCGATTTCCAATTCTGTTTTGTACTAAAAAAAAATTAAAGTAATAAATACATATAACAAATAACTTACCAACAGCATATCCAGTAACAAGTAAATACATTATCAAAAAAGAAACCAAAAAGAATTTTGAATTTGACTGCATTTTGTCTACAGAATCAATTTTTTAAATATATGAATAAGTATAACAAATTTTTAAACTCTATTTGATTAGAATAAATACGCTACAGTCAATGATAATGAAATAATTGGTTCGCACAGTATGTAATATATCAAATAGATTGATTTTAAAATACAACTTGTAAATAGTCTGTTAACTGCGTAAATTAGAACTTCGCCCAAGTCGCAAAAGCGAAACAAGAAGTAGAATGGTTATGTCTGGTTGCAGTGAAAGAGAGAGAGTAGGCTTGGGAGCAAATTCAACAGCAAAGCTTGTTGTGGAGGCGCTCCAGTAATTAAAAATTCTTTCCTTTTTCCGATTTTAGCAGTCTTCACAGTTTTGTATTCATTCTAAAGAAAATTGAAACACAAGGCATAGATCACCATAAGAGTCTGTAGTTTAGAGATAATAGCTTCAGGTGTTCCACATCCCTCATCAATCTATAGTTTAATTATGAAAAATTTAGAAGGAAAAGATTATGTCATCCTAAAAAAATCAGCAATACATGTAAAGTAAATAAAAAAGCTAATTATTTGCACTTCCCTAAATTTCTTGAAAATAGTAAAATATATTTTGTCAAAAACATCGTTTGGCATTTATTTAAGGTACCTTTTGCAGCTGTTTTGGAAATGATTTTTTGATGCATTTCTTGAAATACTTTTATAAGTACGCATAGAAGCAATGTTGGTTCTCGTGCCCTCCGAGATTTTACTTCTTGCTCCTCAAGTCTCATCGGATACAGAAATACTTTAATATTTTTCTTCAGCGGGTTTTCTTTTTAAACCTAAATTACTGACAAATAAAACAAAAATCAGACTGAGAATCGGATAAAAGGCTAGGAAGATATAAAGATTCACCACTGTTATTATTACAGTATACCTTACATTAGCTGTAGGGAGGAGAAAAAAGATATGATTTACTTTTCACGAATCAACAAATCACCGTCTTTAGTCCCCCCCCCCCTGTATTTCATTTTCATTTAGCGAAGTCGTAAATAACGTACATCTGTTATGCTTTTTTCAAGTAAAATAATATTACGACACTTGGAAAAGCACAGGAAGGATTTTAAATGAAATTTGTTTCAGATTTATGAGTATTCAATCAAATGAAGTATAATGAGAGAAGAAAGCATAATAGAATGTATCAGTTTTTTATTTCTTTTTTCATGGAATCATTTTTGCATCATACAAAGAACTCTCCTTTTTAAAAGTTGCAGTACTTATACTAGAATATAATCAAACTTTAGATCAAGCTCATCCCAAGATGCAGAAACAAAGAATAAGGTAAGTGATACTTTTTTTCTTTCGTAAGAATTTCACATCGAAAATTATTTTACAGTGTTCGCCGTTTAGAGTGTTTTAGTGTTCGTTTTTATTAAAGTTACAGGTTATCTGTCGTTAGATTTCCCATTTTAATGAATATTATAAATACTCTATAATGCTATACATTATTTACTTCGTTTACTCGGACTCCGGTTGATTTTGTTTAAGTTTAATATTAAATATTTTTAAGTGATGTGTAAGGGTAAATTATGTTACGGTTTGACAATCCTTTGTATATATACATATGTATATACACTTGCTTGAAAAAATTGCGTTCACCCATAAATCATTCAGAAACGGTAAAATTTAATAGAAATATAATTTTTTTCTAACAATACTTCATGAATTTGTGTACTATTATTTAAATACTGAGCATGCAAGAATTCGTTTATTTTGAATTAAAACTACGTAAGATAACGGGAGTTTTGTAACAAAGTTACATATATATATATATATATATATATATATATATATATATATATATATAAATCGTAGGCAGAAAAAGTGTGCGTTCACTATTTGAAATATTCTTGATTCTTGAAATTTTTATCTACAGGTATTATAGCTTAACTGAGTTTTTGCACTCCATTATCAAGTGATGGGTGGCTGGCAATGGAGATGGTCCCCAAACAATTCGTAATTTGTGTATTCCCCTTGTTTACAGGATGTTATTGAAATTCGTTGAAATTCCTTAGACCGGGGACCCGGGTGATGTCGCCGGGACTCTAGGATGAATAACCACATAAATTTAATGGAAACTGTAACGTTGCTCCTGGGGATCTGACCAATTGGGGGTCCTCGAGAAATAGTGCGTGTAGGCACAAATGGCGAGATTTGCCCTCCGCTAAAGAGCGCCGCGCAACAATTTTCGACATCATAATCTTCTATCTTTTGACTCTTGACTTCTCATTAAGAAAGAGAAACTTGAAGTCTCGTTGACCACGAGACCATGGCCGCCTCCATCACTTGCCTCTGTTTCAGATAAGTGAAAATCTTAATTCTTATTCATTGTTTCTTTAATTTTAATTTTATTTGTGTTTAATTTAAATTCTAAAGTTGTAATGTCATCTAGTAATGTAATAAACTAAATTTAATTTAATTTTAATCTGAGTATGTTCATTAAGAGTTGCGTTGTCTTTGAATTTGATTAGAAATTACTAACCACTATTGTGATGCGGTCTAAAAGTTTGAATAAGCGAACCTGGGTGGGATTTTACGATGTTAGTTAACTTAAGTGAATTTTAAGAGTAAATTAAAAAGCGCCGCATCACAAGTAAAATAGCTTAAGAAAGTTGTGGCGCAACAATTTTAACATTTTTGTGAGATACGAAGCAATTCAAGGATATGAAAAATAAAAGAAGATTAGTATCAGTGAGCGTAAAATCATTGTAAAAAGATGGAAAGATGGAAAAAGTCGTCGAGATATTGCCTGATCCGTTGAATGGCAGTACTTATCTATCCAGCGTGTTATTAATATCTTTAAATCTACAGGAGTTTACACATTCAAACCTCGTCCAAGTCGTCCATCTAAACTCACAATCAGAGAAAAACTAAGTATGATATCCTTGGTGGAAAAAAAATCCACTTTTAAATGCAACTCAAATAGAAACTGACATTCACGAGAAGTTTAGGAAAAACTTTTGTGCGGATACTGCAAGAAAAATCTCGAAAAAGGCCGGATACCATAGTCGACTGCTTTGCAGAAAGTCTTATATTTCAATGACCAACCGGCTGAAACGGATAGCCTTTTGCAAAAAAACATATTCATAAGCCTCTGGAGTTCTGGAGGACTGTGATATTCTCCAATGAGGGCAAATTTTGCATTTTTGGCATAAAAGGTCGTAAATTGGTATGGAGAAAACTTTGCACAGA
Source organism: Trichonephila clavata (assembly GCA_019973975.1). Classification (NCBI taxonomy): domain Eukaryota; kingdom Metazoa; phylum Arthropoda; class Arachnida; order Araneae; family Nephilidae; genus Trichonephila; species Trichonephila clavata. The sequence continues at coordinate 239,241 of BMAO01037519.1, read as the reverse complement.
GCGCTTCAAAAAGTCCATTTAGAACCAACGGTAAAGCACGGCGGCGGTGGTGTTATGGTGTGGGGGCATGGCGAGCAATGGTTTTGGAAAGTTGGAATATATCGAATCAATTATGAACAAATAGGATTATCTCGAAGTCTTAAAAATAATTTGAAGGAAAATGCCACCAAACACGGCCTAGGATTGTTGTTTCGTTTCCAACACGACAACGATCCTAAGCATGCCACTGAGATTGTGAAGCTTTAGCTCCTGTATAATGTCCCAAATCAAATGCACTCGTCTCCGCAGTCACCTGGTCTGAAACCTATAGAACATCTATGGGATTTTCTGGAGCGTAGGATTCGTCAACACAATATATCTAGCAAGGATACATTGAAGAGTGTTTTTAAGGACGAATGAGTGAAGATAAGCCCTGAAGAAACCACTAGACTTGTTAATCCAATGCCGAAACGACTTCAGGATGTTTTCAAAAGACGGAGTTATCCAACCAGCTTTTAAATAGGCTATTATCCTTTTTAAATAATTTTTATAGTTACTACTAAAACTGTGAAAGAAGAATTTTTCTACTTGATTTTTGTTGTTATCGCTACAAACCTGTCTTTATTTTAAAAGCTATGAAAGCAAACCAAGTTTACTTTTGTTGCTCTCAATACTTAGAATGAACTAAATAAAACATAATTTTTAAAAAAATTTTCACAAATTCCAGTTTAATTTTTTTTTATGTAAGCAGTAGTAGGTGAACGCAGACTTTTTCTAGCAAGTGTATATACATATACACTTGCCAGAAGAGGTGCACACAGGAATTTTTCAAAGGATGGGGAGGGGGGGGAGTCCAAGGCCGAAAGTCCACTGCTCTCGTACCATGCTTCAATACACCGCCCAACATATTCACATATTCTTTTAATTTGTCGATTTTCGGGAACAAAAAAAAACAGTAAACAATTAATTAATGAATGAATAATTAGCATTAATTAATAAAATTAACTATTAAAAACAAATACTTGATTAATTTTTACGTACTATATACATAGAATTATAATCAATCGAAAAAATAAAGGGCTTCTGGACTCCCCCTTGACTCCCCCCCGGACTCCCCCTTGTGTGCGCCACTGTATATATATAATATATATGTTACCGGCAAAGTATGAAATCTGGCATTCTATACAATGCCTAAATCTAGCCGGCAATGTATGAAATGATTCCTATTTCACACATTGCCTAGGCATTCTATAGAATGCCTAATGAGAAACCGGCAAAGTATGAAATACATCTCAGATTCATTTTGAATATTGTCAATTGGCAAGACATAAAACTTTTAGCTCAGGCTCGGAATCTGTTAGTTGTACATTGCTGTTTGTTCGGAAATGTAAAAATATTCAATTTTACTTAAACTTGTTCAACAAAAAATTGGTTTTTTCCTGTGCTACCTGAAAATGGAAGAGCAATCTACAGTGTTGGAGAAGAAGCCATGGTTTATAGCAGGAGTCGGCTACCTATGTCACACGTGCCACATATGGCACGTGTTACAATTCTCAGTGGCACTTTGCACTACTCAACAAATTTGTAAATTTTTGAATTGTTCCAATGCACTTCGCTGAATCATATTGGTAGATTGGTTTAACACGCAACAGCTAAAAATTTGCCGACCCATGGTCCATAGACGTGAAACAACTATTCAAAGGCTAGTTGCCCAAAATTCGAGTTGATTCTCCCAAACAAAGGTTTTTTTCTTAACTGAAATTACTTACTAGAAGTTAATAACTAATGTTAAAAATGCTAAAATGACAACTAAGAAAGAACACAAGGACTATTGGTCGCTGAATAGCTATATGATGTGATGTTTGCGGAAAATAAAAGTAAACTCATTTAAACTGTTAAAGAAGGCAGCAGTGCTATAAAACAGTTGTCCCCAACCCTTGGTCCGTGGATCAAAGGGTATCAGGCCACTCAAAGAGCATTAAATTATTTCCATTGTATTTACTGGGGTGTATTTTTTCGTGTTTGTGCGATTTTCCATGGAAATCACTTTATATTTTATGTAAAATCACTTTATAATTATTTTTTGGTGCAATTGAATTTTACTCTGAAGGCATGTTTAAATACAATTAAATCACATAAAATCAAAACAATTTAAAATATAAATAATCAACGTCTCACCCTCAGTGGCCCACCATAAAATTATCAAACGTTGACCGGTCCGGAAGAGAAAACTGTTGGGAAGAACTGCTATACAGTATTACGTCACGGATTCTTTTTTCCCCCAATGGGGCTTCAGATTGGTATTTTTACCATTTTCAGACCTAGTACATTCCCCAGGGCCTGGTATCCCTTTTTAGTGTAGGCGATACCAATTGCCACCGGTAATTTTGACACCCAGTTTGACGATGTGAACTTGTTCTAGGAATTTAATTTGTTAAGAGCAAAATTAAATTCTGAATTCTGGGGGTGGGATAGAATTCTGAAAAAACTTTCAATCAAATACAAAAATGTTACACGTTATGATATTCAACTGTACATCCACCTACGTGAAACTTGCCAGAAAAAACAGAAAATTATTTTTAAAAAAAGGTATTGTAGTACAAAACTTTGATTTTTTCCCCCGAATGCCAATATATTGGCACTTGTAATGAGTTAAAAATAGGATGTTTTCTATGAACTTGGAACTTCTGAAGGAATTTTAATACAAGTATATGCGAAATCACAATTTAACAATAATTTTTTTAATGGCAGTCTCATTATTTTGTCAGAATAACATTTGTAATTTCAGGAATGTAAGTCACTGACATAAAATCCTTATCATGACCTTTTTTCATACTTTGCCTAAATATCGTTAGGCATTCTATAAAATGCCTAGGCATTCTATACAATGCCTAGGCAAAGTATGTAATAAATCTCATATTTCATACTTTGCCTAAAAACGTCCGGCATTGTATAGAATGCCGGCATTTCATACTTTGCCGGTAACATATATATACATAAGACCCGGCTTGGGACCCAAGACCTGACCTTGCGGGGGGGGCAGTTATTTTCCGTTACGCCACTGGTCACAGAGTCTAACGTTTACATCGACTAGATTGCCTCAGAAGAGATTGTGAAAAAATATACCAAGAAGGATTTAAAAAAGCAAATGATAATTTCTATTCAAGAAAGTATTTTGAAAATTTAGGCAGTATTCCAAACATTGGCACCCTCTCTAAGTGGACAAAAAATTCACCGATAAAGTAAATTAAGAGAATTTGCATATTTTATCGAATTGCATGCAAAGAACTGAAGTGAATGAAAAACCACTGCTTCTAGATAAAAATGCAAATATCTTGTACGGCAAATACATGAGCGTATACGTGTGTGTAGGTGGAGCCAGCAGGAAAACAGGCTTTATAAGCGCGTGTAAGTTAAGACGTATTTCGTTCGGCAGCCCGACTCGGCGAATTTCTTGATGTTATTTTGAAGCAATCGGTTCAATTCAAATTGTAACAGCAAAAATGAGTAACCACCAACGTTTAGAGGATAAAATGAGGTGGCGAATTGTGGGGAGGCTAGAAGCAGGCCAATGTCAAGTCCAGATTTGTAGAGAGTTCAATTAAACGCCCAGCGTCGTGTATAACTGTGACGTCGTCTGTCGTCCAAGAGCCCCGACGTCCAGAGAAGAATCGCCTTTTATCGATTATAGCAAGGCGTAACGAAAGGGCTACAGCTTCTTGGCTTTCTCGTAACTTATATGCAGCCACATGAATCCGTGTATCAAGGGTGACTGTTTCAAAAAGACTTCATGAGAGAGCGTTGTTTGCCTGAAGACCTACTGTTTGAGTCCCACTCACGTCTACGAACAGGAAAGTCCATTTAGCATGGTACAGACAGCATAGAGATTGGAGTATGGATCAATGGGCAACCTTTCTGTTCACCGATGAGTCCCATTTCAGCTTAAATACAAATTCCCGCTGTACATTCATATGGAGAGAACTAGAGACCCCCTACCTACCCTCCAAATTCCACGAAATAGACAGTTATGGTGGAGGAGGTTTAATGGTCTGGGCAAGCATCACATGTTGAATAGCTGTTCACCTCTCCATGTCTTTGAAAGAGGCTCTGTAACTAGTGTGAGGTATAGGGGTGAGATCTTGGAGCCCTATATCCACCTTTTTAGGGGTGCATGTGGCCTCGAGATCATTTTAATAGACGATAACGCGAAGCCACATAGAGCACTTCTGATCGACGAATTTCCAGACAGAGAGGATATTCGCACCGTATGGATTGGCCTGCCAGGTCTCCAGACCTCAACCCTATAGAGCATGGCTGAGACGCTCTGAAGAGGGCAATTGCAACTCGCAACTCCCCGAGAACCATCCAGGAAATGAAAACAGCATTGCTGGAGAAGTGGTACGAATTGCCACAAGAACTGATAAACTGCCTTATTTCAAGTATGACATCACGCTGCGAGGCCTGTATGTAAGAGGGGCCGAACCTTCTATTAACCCATTTCTTTGTTTATTCTGCAATCGCTGTTTCTTATCTTCCAACTTCAACGAGTGTTACTCACGATCATGTGTGTGTATTACAATTGTTGAATGATTATTTGTTTTGTATTGTATCAATGTATGTTCATATCAAATTTCATTATAAAATAGGCCTAGTAGCTCTACAGATAATCGATCAAGTCTGCAAATTCTTTTATTTTCTTACATCAGTGTAGAAGAGAAGAAATTCTGCGTACTCGAATCTTTAGTAAAATGATCATTATTCCAGGACTTCTACAAAAATTCAACTTTTCAGACAAATTGTAGCTTCTGTAATTGTTTAAATGACTTGGACTATATCTTGTTAAGCTGCAGTAGGTATACTCATCCTCCAAATTATCTAAAGTTTTTTTTCACAAAATTGATCCTTACTGCAGTATCACCTTCAAAGAGTTATTGGAGAAAGCTGTGTCAAATAGATCTTTAGACTTTTTTGTTCAGAAGATGAAATATTTTGATACCTACTAACTTGTAAATATTTCTTTAGTCTTTTAGGGGATGTTACTCCATTAGCCTTTGTTACTCCATATCCCCCCCCCCAAAATAAATAAGAATAAACTTTTATAATTCGTTATTTGATTACAACTATATTTTTACAGGACAGAATAAAAAAAGTCTTGAAAATTTTATAACTGGAAGTAATGAAACTGAAAATTAAATTTTTAAAAAAATTCATTAGATTGATTTTTATGTATAGGATTATTTGGTACTTACGTATTATCACAACAATCATCAACTCTATTAATAACTCGCCAAGTTGGCAACACCGATTTACAATAATTTGTCCGTGCTTAACTGGCAACCATGTGTTTCGTTTCATATAATGCAGCTAATAGGTTGCGATAATACGATTATTTTTAAGATTGATGTCTTTCAACCCAAAAGAGTTCAGCAATTCCAGAATATTTTTTTTTTTCTAAATTTACAATTTCTTTACATTTTAAAATAATTTTAAAATCTTAGGATTGATTTAATTGATATTCTATTAATTTTGTGCAACACAATCTTTTGTTTTTTTAAGCAAGAATTTTAGATACTTATATACACTCATGTCCATAAATTAAGGATAATGAAGTTCAGGCAAAGAGACAGACAGAAGCAAAACAAATTTGACTTATTTGTAAAGTCTATTTACTAAACAAAAGGTAAAGAGCAAAAAAGATGCTATATGTTTGACATAATTAATAAAAATTGCGATTTTTACTCCCTGGAGCAAATTTCAAAAAAGAACCTATTTACAAAAAACAGTATAACATGATTAGTATGATGGTTAATACGGAGTATGTCTCCCGGACAATACAATACAGGCCTTACAACGCCTACGCATGCTGAGTATCAAATTATCAATCTGATCTTGGGGAATATTACACAACTCATCAAGCAATGCCCTCCGAAGTTCCGGTAGACAGGTGGGAGGGGGTTGACGGGCTGCAATTCGTCAGCCAAGCATATCCCACGCATGCTCTATTGGATTCAAGTCCGGTGAGTATACTGGCCAATCCATACGGGTGATATCCTCCGATTGAAGGCATTCGTCTACAATGTTTGCACGGTGAGGACGGGCGTTGTCATCCATAAACAGAAATTCAGCACCCATGGCGCCCCGAAACAAACGTACGTGTTGTTCCAGAATGACATCCCGATAGATGTAGCCTGTCATCGTTACACTCTGAACATGCAGGTCAGTTCTGGAACCAAGAATAATTCCTCCCCAAACGAGCCCTCCTGCACCACCGTAACGGTGTCTTTTAATGGTGTTCTCTTGGTGGTAACGGGTACCTGGCGCTCTCCATATGAAAGTCCGGCGAGAATCAGACTGCAAACTAAACCTGGACTCGTCGGAAAACATCACACAAGACCACTGTTGCGGTGTCCACAATGCATGCTCTCTACTCCAGGTTAATCGCAGGCGACAGTGAGTTGCGGTAAGGGGAACACATCTGACAGGCCTACGAGCATATAGACCAATGTGCTCTAAGCGTCTGTACACGGTCTGCCTTGAAACTGTCGTACCGGTAGCTGAAGAAAGCTGACGAGACAGGTCTGATGCTGTGCTCCGTCTGTTTCTTTTGGCAGTAACTGCCAAATACCGGTCCTCATTCGGCGTTGTAACTCGGGGGCGACCTGTGCTGTAACATCTACTCACATTACCATCATCTTGGAATCGTTTCCAAAGCCTGGAGATGACACTCTGGGCGATTCCAAGTTCCTCGGATACTTCCAGCTGGGTACATCCACATTCCAGTCGTCCGATAATTCTACCACGTAAAAATCCTCCAAATGTGCTTCCTTTGTGCCATAACTATGCGGTTATTGCACTCAAAGGCTTTTAAAGCGCTTGTGAAAAATTTTACTTCTTTGCCACCATTCCTTATATACCCCTCTCTTACACTCTCGTCATTGTGACGTACTATCCGCGCCATCTGGTGGTTTCCTGTAATTTGCATATTCTTCTTCAAGATGTGTGTGATAATTCTACAGGCGAAATTTTTATTTTAGAGTTCAATTTCTGTGTGATTCTGAATTATCCTTAATTTATGGACATGAGTGTATATGCCTGATCGCATATTTATTTCATAGGTGATAAATGTGTAACAATTTTCTTATTCTTTTTTTTTTATAAAAAAGTAAGTAGGGCTTAAGTAATTTATGACTTTTTTATTTCTTATTTTTTAAACTAGAGCACATATGTATAATTGCTCCGTATACGTACAATACTATGTACTTGAAAATTTATGTAACAAATTATAAACCTTATATTCCTCCTGAGCATTACAACATTGTAGCATCAGTATCATTTCCAGAGAAATCAAGAAATACTAGACGGCCAATTTGCAGCACACTTAATTTGTGTTAGTCCACTGCTGTTAAAGTTTGATTTGATTTGCAAATATTATTGGAATGATAAATGTTTATACAAATTATTTATAAGTTACTTGTTTAATAGTTTATTTTCATTTGATTAAAAAGGAACAAAATTCAGTGCATTTAATTGCTAAACATTTTTCAAGGGATCAAATGTTAAGACCAGGATTGATTCTAGGGTGGCGGCCCCTGGTGTGCAAAAACCTAATGTGCCACCCTTCTAAAGAAATTTTCATATTTTGATTAAACTTTGACGTTATAAACTCGTCTATCTGTATGAGAATGAAAAGTAAAACATTAATAAAAATGCAAATAGACAAAACAAAAAAACAAAAACAAAATCTCATTTCTTTTTTTCATTTTGTTTTTCTAAATTGTAAGGCTTATTATTCAATTGAAAACTTTTAATTCCCCCTAGTGCATGTCGAATTTATAAACACTTATATGTCTTAAATATGCTAACCATATTAGATATTCTCGCAAAGCAACTTGCTTAAAAATAATTTTTGAGACGCCTTTGTTAACCCTTCTACGACGAGTTTTTTTCTCTTGAAACAGAACAATTTTGGTAGCATAAACTATGAGTAGGGCCCACTAGAATGCTAAAACTAAGATGTTATAATTTTAGGAAAATTTTAAGCACTGATTTAGGACCGGGACATATGTGTCCCATCAGTCCTGACCACTGGGACATATGTTCCCCAGTAGTCTTCAGTGAGCAATTTTGTTTAAAAACCAATGATTTTCTAGTCATAAAAATTTAATTATGAATGGTATGATTTGAAACAATCAATGCACAATGGGACATTACACATGGTGCACATTATTTTAGTGCGCGATTCCTTCTTTTGTTGTGCACATTTACGGCACCTCCGTGGTGTTTTTGTTGTTGCTGTTAGATGGTCACACACCATCATTGAGTAAGCTTCGTGATGTTTTGGATGGGTGTCTAGTTCCTCTACGGCGTTGATACTGTGCGTTGAGCTTTCCGGACGCCATCAAGGCTTCTGCAAGAGGTATAATGAAATCAAGAAGTGGGGTTTTTCGATGCTTGAGTTCGCAGTACGCAATCCATGATTTGACGACTGCGCTCATCAATAGGCGAAAAAATACTTTTTTCAGCTACTAGCAAGATTTTCGATCTAATTCATAGACGTTTGTCATTTGGTCTGCAAGGTCTACTTCTCCCATGATTTTGTTGTAGACTTCGATTGCCACAGGGCACTCAAATTCTTCTCTGCTTTCATCTTTCATGGTGCGATTTACTTTTGCGTATTTAGCTACGTGGCAATTACTTAGCATCATGATCACATAGGACTGTTGGGAGAATGTGTTCCCACTATCCAAGACGAGAGGGACACATATGTCCCAATAATAAAAACGGAAGTTAAACGTTGCCATTTACCAGTTTATTAGAGGTAATCCGCTTCGTGAGTAACTTATCCGGCCTTTGATTTATGGATCAATCAAAATTTAATCGAAAATAGGTGGTATTTTCCCAAACTAAACTACTTACTTTCGTACATAATGGAATGAGCTGTTACAACACTTTAAAAACGTGGGAATTGCATTATGTACGGCAGGGCCATCTATGTTCTGTGAATGAAAATGCCTTCAAAAATATTGGTAGATCTGGTGGGAAAGTCTCCAATTAGACAGAAAAGTGTTTCTGTCCCAAAAGAATTTTTTGAAATTTGCTTGGGACGTATGTGTCCCGTTAGGCGCGAAAGGGTTAAGCGTCGATCCACAGTGCACCGCCAGTGCCTCTGATAAGCAAGAAAACTTTTCCTATACTGGCTTTGCCAAGAATTTTGCTACAAATGAAGAGTGTGTGTAAAGATTAGACATTAATGGACAGTGGACCAACTCATTGTGCATTAACATTCTATTTTTCAAAAATAATGCTATAATATCGAGGAGTCGGAACTCATTTTGATTTTTTAATAACTATTTAAAATTCAGCATATTTCTTCAACTTTTTATATAAGTTTTATTTTGAGAAATTTGCAAAAAAAATTTGCTTGATCGACAGGATTATGTGCATAATAACCGCATCTTATGTTGCTCGCCAATGTATGGCGCACGCTTTGCACATCTGCTAGTAGAGGGAGAGAACTCTTAATCGAAATGAATATTCACTATCTGTATTGGTATAAATGAAAAGACTCAAAAGCATCATGTTGAAAATATTAAAAATATGTTCTTTAAAAATGGAGTGGAAAAGTATTTCGGGTTTTCCTAAGCAATTAGAAAAATGGTTACAAAGAACACAGTTTGAAATTTCATCAAAGGGGCATCAATAACTAATGCTAACTTGCATCAAAATCTCTTATTTGTGTCTAATAAAATACATTTAAATTAGAAATGTAAATAAATATGTGCATAAAATTGTATTTTTAAAAATAAAAATTGGATATTTTAAACAAAGAAATGTAATTTCAGAATGCCCAAATTCGTGCGAAAATTCAAGATGTTTAAAAATTAATTTAAGAAAATTGTAGATTTGATTTTTTTTTTTACATACACAGAGACATATCTATGCTTTACGGAATTATTGTAGTACTAAGTTCGGTGGTGCATCTCGGTGACATGTGAGGGAAGAGGTCTTCGGGTCCAGCTCCCTCCCTGTCTCGATTTTTTTTCGATTGATTATAATCATATGTACATATATAGTACGTAAAAATTAATTAGGTATTTGAAATAAAAAATAAATTTCATTTATTAATGCTAATTATTTTTTCAATACAGTCAACTCTCGATAATTCGAAATTGGATGAACCAATGAGATACGTCGAATTATCAATAGGGTAGGAAAAAACTCCCAAAGTACGCGAAGAGAAATTTTTTTTAGCACATTTAAATTTGAAACTATGTAATAAAACAACATTTGTACATATGTATAAAATTGTTTTAAAGTATTTTTAAAAAGCTCATACACAGTATAAATATTATACAGAAGTTTAAAGTCCTGTTTTAAAAGAATGCATTCAATATATGCATACATAATCCTACACATCTCTTCTTCACAATAGCGGAGCATCCTTTCTGAACACATGTGTAGCTAGGCCTCTTTTTAATCGAAAAATATGGACGGCTGACAACAGGTGCGGTTGGTCAATTATTCACTTGAAGAAATCAATAAAAGTGTCTTTTCACCTGAGGATCCAGAAAACAGAAAAAAGGGGTAGCAGACAGATGGTTATCAAAGGGACTATGTTTCAGGGGAGGCACGCAAAGATAATGCAACGCAAAACTTGTAAGCTCCAACCTGTTTGCTATAGGACTGTACATGATAGCGAGTGTTTCGAACTGTCGAGAATTTTATAAGATAACTTCGAATTATCGCGTGTTATAGTCTGTCCAGCCACAGATTTAACTTCGAAATATTGAGTGTACCAAAACGTATTGTTTTAGTTCGAAATATCAAGAGTTTTGCTAGGGACTGAGCATATACTTCGAATTATCGAGAAGTTCGTATTATCGAGAGTCGACTGTATTTTATTTTTTACTGTGTTTAGTCCCCGACAATCAAAAAAATCAAAAGAATATGTTTAGCGAGGTATTGGGGTAGATACTAGAATGCTGGACTTTCGATTTTAGAGCCCCCCCCTCCCCTTTCCTTGAAACATTCTTGTGTGCGCCACTGAGTACGTAGGGGACCATCTTTCAAACGTAGGAGATGACCACGCAAAGCGAAAAGGAAGATTCTTTCTGAATAAATCATAATTCATTCTGGAACTATCCAATAATTACAGCAGATTTAATTAGCATACCTAAAATCTACAATAGCACGAATTCAAAATTTACACTACAAATTCGAAGTAATGGTATTGCATTAAGTCAATGCAATACCATTGCTACGAACACGTTCGTTTACATTGTTGCTTCTTTCCGTTGTTATTATACAGGATGGAGAGACTCTTGGAGTGTGGTTTTTGGAACTTTCTCACAAAGTAATTATTTTAGATTTTACTGAATTCTTTTTTTTTTTTTTGACACACTTATTCTTTTCAGCAAGGTCCCTTCCATTAATTTACCATTATTGAACGAATAATATTTCTGGGCCTGGAAGCAGGACCAATTCTAGTGTATCGGCCGCCCAAGTGCAAACACCTAATGTGCCGCCCCTCTAAAGAATTTTTCATATTTTGACTAATACTCAACGTTGACGTTATAAATTCATCTATCTGTTTTAGAGTAAAAAGTAAAACATTAATATTTAAAAATGCAAACAGACACAAAAATCATTTCTGTCGTCTTTTTTGTTTTTCTAAATTGTAAGGCTATTATTAAATTGATAACTTTTAATTTTCCCAAATGCATATTGAATTTAAATATATTCCTGTGTCTGAAGTAATATTAACCATATAAGATATTTTCATAAAGCAACTTTCACAAAAAAATCATTTTTGAGACGCCTTTGTTCGAACCATAGTGCAACCTCCAATGCCTCTAATTAGCAAAAAAAAAAAAACTTTTCCATTGCAGTTTGAGGGCTTTGCCACGAATTTTGCTGTCAAATGAAGGGTGTGTGAAGAAGGGATATTAATGGACAATGGACCAACACATTTTGCACTAAAATTCTATTTTTCTTAAACTATGCTACTATCGTGATTTATTTTTTATTTTTCTATAAAATAAGGCCGCCCACTGTTTCGGCCGTCCGCGTACGGTGCACACGCTGAACACTTGCTAGGATCAGCTCTGCCTGGAAATGTACTTTTCGGCCATAATACCATTTTAGTAGAAAAGTCCGAAGTTTCCGTGACTGTATGTACATGAAAAAACTTTCTTCTTTGTGGATAAATAAACCATAATAAATTCGTATGTTTCCGGCAATATATAACACATTAAAAATATGTTTGTTAACAGTCACAGAATTTTTATGATTCATGGTAATTTGTAATTAAGAGTCTGTTGGTAGAGATGTTAAAATGATTATATAAATAAATCCTATCTTACAATCCATAATCAAATATTTGTTTGCAAATATGTGTACGTACATTCTAATCAGAGTATGCTGCACTTTTAATAGTATCACAGAGCTAAAAATGTACTGTAATAATATTGAATGATATTTTAACAGAAATTTATAGAATTGTCAAAATATTTATTTAAACTGATTTTATTACAACTGAATCTTCTTCTTAAAATATGTATATATGTTAAATATTTTTAATTAAAATTTACATTTCAATTAAGTTAAAATGATCTGTTCTCCTTTAGTATTTAATGAAAGTGTTTGTGAATGATTAATTTTCTCTCAATTACACATACTTATGTTTTCTTTTATTAAAAACTAGTACCCTCAAAACCAATTTTAGGTGACAACTTTATGCATATTGATTACACAATTAAAAATTAACATAAGGAATCTGAAAAATCGTAATAGATCAGCTGTTATAGTATTGTTTTGGATAATACTAACATTAAAAAAAAACTCATTACACAAAAAGTAATGAATATAAATGCAAAGCGTGATAATTAAATTCCTGGATTGTGCATGCTCCAGCCGTTAGGCTTGGTGTGAAGTAGTGGGCAGGGAATATAAATGACCTTGATCTTTCCGGTGCTAGTAGCACGTTGTTCCACCGTCCCCCTATCTTAGAAGTTCCCAAACTTTTTTGTCTCATAGGCCCTTTACCATGTTTTTTAGTTTAGGGTAGACCCCTGTTTACCTAATATTGAATTTTTGCAAATTTATCAACTTAAATGCTTTTTGACGGCTGGTATAGAAATACTTACTTTAAACGATTTAAATTTCTAATTGTAGTGAAGTATAGTGTTTAAAACTTAAGAAAAACATGTTAATTAATTTTAAAATTAAAATTTCATTAATATATAAAATACTGTGCAAAAAACAAGTACTTTTAACGGGAGGAATAAATTTGGTACTTGAACAACAAATTTTCAATATTTAGCATCAATTTTGTCAGGTTTAACTATAAACTCTTAGGTTAGTCTCCTTCAACCCCCCCCCCTCAATTTTTTTGTTTTGGAGATTGGCAACTGCGCTGAAACTCCTTCTCACCAGGAGAAGCAATTAAAACTTTTTTTAAGATATTCCATAATTCGGGATAAATAACAGGTATTTCTTAAAGCCAAAATGGCTGATATGCGTTTTTAAACTTCTAAGATCTCATTCGTACCTATTCCGATCAGTTCCTCTTGTAATACGAAATTTTTTTTTTCAATTTAATCATATGAGTTCATTGCCTACTGTGTGGTATTACCATATATAGTCAAAGCATTCTCAGACCTAGTTTCAAAATCTGGATAAAGGGCATTTAAATATTGAATGTGGGTTAAAACGTCATTTTCTTGGCAGATTGTCTGCGGTCAATTGAGAAACTGAGAAAATTCGTGACGTCCTGAATATTATACTCCTTTAGCTTAATTCTCACAAAAAATGCTGAAATAATAGTCCTTGTTATAATAGCATTTATTCAGTCACTTTGTAACAGCAAATGAACCTCATTAAATTTAATAAATAAATCTATTAAATGGGTAAAATCTGGTTTCCACTTGCTTAAATTTTCTTTTAAAATTAAAATCACGATCTGGTTATGTGAGAGCCACTATCGTAGTATTTATAGACCCCAAAATTATTTTTCCACTGTCGTCGACCCCTTGAAGGTCGTCATAGACCCCTGGGGGTCTATGTAGACTACTTTAGGAATCACTGCTCTATCTAGTTCAGTTTGTTTTTCATCCTTGTTTGAGTAAGACGTTGTGTCGAAGTACCGCGATCACATGATCAACTTAAAAATCGAGCTGCGCATAAATTTGTAATTTCTCGTGAAATTAAAAAAAAAAAAAACCCAACTTCAATTGAATGTTTTAACTGACAAAAGGTGTTTGGAGATAATTGCACTTAATAGTCAAATTTTTGAATGGTATAAATGATTTTCAGAAGATCGGGAGGTTTTTGAAGGTAATGAAAATTCTGATTGACTTGTGATATCAAGTACAGGTCATGCTCATCGGCTTTTTTTCAATATTAATGGCAACATCATGATTAAATGAGCTCCTCAAGGCCAAACAGTAAAACAGCAGTACTACATTGAGGTCCTGTAAAACCATAGAGAAAGAGAGAGGAAGAAAAGGCCAGATCTTCAGAATAGCAACTCGAGGATTTTGCACCAAGACAATGCTCCGGGGCATATTGTGCTCTCTGTAAAACAGTTCTTGGTGGATAAACGCAATACTGTGCTTTATCATCCACCGTATTCACCAGATCTCGCACCAAAAGACTTCTACCTGTTTCTTAAAAGAAAAAATGCATTGAAGGGAACACATTTTCAGTCTGTAGAAGAGTTGGAGACAAAAACGGCAGACTTTCTAAAGATGGTGACACCAAAAAAGCCGCAGCACTGCTTTGAACGGTGGAAAACTCGTATGAAGCTAAGTATTAATACGGAAGGGGAGTATGTTGAAAGGGATTAAAAGGTATTTGTACATTGTTTTCAATAAAGCTAATTTTGTAGACTAGTCTGGTTATTTAACTGTCACACCTTGTATGTATATATAGCTTGGTCAAATCTGAGGCTCTAGTAACAATAAAACCCATTTACCCACTGTGAAACCGGTCTATCCACGAACCTTTAACTAATCATCTTGGGGCAAATTTATTTCTTTTTAACTATAAGTTCTATTGAAAACTTTCTCCCGAAGAAGACTTGAACTGTGTAAATGAGTTGTTATATTTAAGCGTGGACATTCCAGAACGCGAAGTTAGTCAAAAACTAGTAGAGAAGTAGTCGATGAGTAATTTTTGGATGGTCAATTATTGCTAATTGACGAATAAGTTATAATATTGAGTTGAATGATAACGACCGGAGGTCGTACCACAAATAAGAGAATTACGGTGAATAATACCGTAGAAGTCCAAAGTGTTCCAAGAGTAAGTCACAAGTAGATTATATTCATATATTAAATATCCTTTTAGCCATGGGGTTGCTCTTATAATTAGTAATATTGTGCATTTTCTACCTTGAGTTGTTTGATTTAAGTTAGTGAGAGAGAAATAATAAGTTGGAATTTGAACCAGTTATGGCTGATATTTACTCGAACCCCCAAACACCAACAACCTCTACGAGGTTATTACAACTAGATAAATCATGCATGTAACAATATTTTACCAAAAACTATAAATTCATAAAAATGTAGTAGATTAAATAGTAAATTTGAAGAAACAGCTATAATGATTTTTTTTAGGTTCAAGTTGACCTACTTATTTGGTGACACAAAGGAAATGTTGACCACTGGGGAGATAAATATAAAAAGTTGGTAATTTCGCCCTGGGATGAAAATATATCCCTACCAATGACATTTTTACTAGTTTTCGGATTACGGCCAGATATCCCTAATGATTAGTTTTAACGGCTAATCTTCAGAACCACTGCTTTTTCTTGCGTAATGGCTGAAAGTAAACAAGTGGATTTTTTTTAACATTTGAATGAAGGAGGAAAAAAGTGGCCCTGTCTTGAACTCGTGGCTGGCGTTGTCGAGTCACGAGCACGAGTCCTGGAGCCACTGGAGACTTGCCGTGTTAAATGTGCCCTCAATCTCAAAATCTTCAAGTTGGCGTGGTGCAGAAATTTGGAGAGTGAGTTGTCAGCTTAAAAGTCGACAAAGATTCAAAATCACGACCAATGCCTAAACCCCAATGCCTGAGTAACTACATTCAAACTCTTTCCCAACTCTACCAGTAGAAATCTTGGCACCCTGTATTTAAATTTCCAGAAAGTCCGCCTTGATATTTCCATTTTAGTCAAACAATGTTTAACTTGCGGCACCCCCCTTGGGACACACTCCAGGAATTTTTGCAGCAAACCAATTGTTCTCCTTGGCGCATTAACTGTTCGGCCCATTGAGCAAAGACGTCTTAAGACTTCTTGAGGCCCTTGGCCCTTACACAAATATATGCCTCACCTATGATTTTTAAAAGTAGATGGTACATAGCATACGTTGCCAAATACTCGTTAGAAATAATAACCCGAAGCAAATGATTTGTACGACAATCGCACAAACCAGTTCGACCGACTGTCGCCTTTTGACTGAATGAGTAATAATGATGTATGGTGGTAGGCCTAACCCTATAAATGGAAAACGTTCATTACATGTAGCCAGTTAACATATTGACCGATATTCCCTTTTTTTCGGAGAATACAATCGGAAAGAAACATTTGGCCGTTGAAATTATTCGAATCATGATCTATTCAAGGCTTAGTCGAAAACGAGAAGAGGCCGACATTATGGACGAAGTCCTGGGCCCATGACTTCGGGTTGGGTTATGCCTTAAGACGTCCCTGTCATCGAGCCGAATTCAACTCCAACTACAGTGCCAATCATGAATGCAAAGATGGTGATCCTTAACGATATATCTACAACATAGAAAAATAACACTGTTAACAAGACAGATTTTGGCAAATAATTTTTTCTCTTTTCTTTTTTACTTTCATTTATGTCTGTATTAATGTTTTTATGTATATTTAAAGCCTATTTATCTTTTATCTAGTATGGGTTTTTTTATGTATATTTACTTGTTATTTAGATATTTTTTCAGGCTGCGTGCATTCGTTACAACTTTCTGTCCGCAAACTACGGGGTAAACTTCAGATTGAGTCTTGTTATCAATTTGTTTCAATGAAATTTTAATTTTTAGAGGCTGTATACCTTCAGATGGTTACGTGGTTGTAGCTACACTTGGTTTGGATATTCTATTGATTCAATACCCTTATAACCAGGCTAAGGACAAAGCATTTTAAGGGCATGAAGATTCTGCCTGATGGATCCAGATCATATGTGGAATGCAGGCACTGCCCAGGCAAGCAACTGGATCCCAAACACCTTTTTAGCTGTCCTTCCATTGTTGGTGCCCTTTTTAAAATAGACAATGACTACAGTATGGATATCCTGTACTCGGATCGTGCCATGGATGTTCCCACGGCAGTGATTCACGCCTTTGGCAATATTTGACTATATCTTTATTTTGTTATATAAACCTTTGCACTCTGCATACACGACAACAACAACATACCCTTATACGAGTATTAACTGAATTAAGCCTCTAAATACAACCCGGAGGTTCCTCCAGTTTTTTCTTTCAATAATTATTGTCTCACAATCTGTTTTAATAGGGAAATTTCCCTGTAGTTCTTTATATATTAAAACTAAATCTACAAAGCAATTTATTTCAATTTTAAAAACTCTTCCTTCCCTCCGATCAATGAACGCTTTTACCTCCCCGTGATAATTTTAATAATCCAATTGATGAACTTTTAATTTACAATTGCCAAGACTAGAGCTTTCTTCTGATATGGAATTTCAATGCAATCCAGTCTAGGCTACAATTATATTGATGCTCGGGGGATTTAATAATAATAAGATATAGCCTTGATTGTGTGTGTGTTATGTAGTTCTCTATCTGCTCCAAAGACTGAAGAGCATCGTTTTTCTCGCTCTACTTTGGAGGACATCCTTTTCTTGGAATTTTTATGATTCCCTACGTTTTCTAAAAGTTTCATTTTGTGACCGGTCAAAAACAAAAGGATTCCTTTTCTTAATATATCACTCAGTTGTAATGAACGGGCCACCCGTTCATTTATGTTTGGGAGTTAGGATAAAGATCAGCCAAAGTCAGAACAATTCTAGTTTATTATTCCTTACTACATATCTACAACCCAAGATAGGAAATGCACCCTTTAATTAAGTTTAGGAACAAAAGCAAGGTAGAAGATATATTTAATAATTGATAAGATTCAATTAACTTACGCTTAGCACTCTTTGATTACTTACGGTTTGAATTACCGTAATTCCCTTCTCAGCAATTCGATCTCTTATCGATATTATTCAATTATAACTTATTGTGGCTCAAATGCCAATTAACAAATCTTTAAATATTAAGGGGACATGGTACGATTTACGCAAAAAGTTTTGATTTAAGGATTTTCAATTTTTTTTTTTTTTTTTTTTTGGTTTTCTCCATATGGGGGGTGTACTATATAAAACAGATTTTGTGCTCAAAATTTCATAAAAAGCTAAAAATTTAAATTTGTAAGGAAAAAACTTAAAATTTTTGAAGTAATTTTAAAATGTTACTCCTCCTACAAAAATTTACGTACATTCATAAAATTTGATCTACAAGTATGTCAAATTATGTATAACAAAAGGTGGTATGGGTTTCACGATAAAATGATTGGTATTTGTACAATACTTCTTTTTATGAATTTTTATTGAAAATTCTTTAAAAAATGTATAAATTCTGAGTACAGTTATTTTTCAAAAAAAACAAGTATTGCTTTGATTAAAAAATGCAGACCAACTTTTTTTACATGTACTATTAGCAATAAGTAAAAAAAATAAATAAATAAATGCATTAGGCACAATAGAAGAAAAACCCTTAGCATTTTAAATGAAGACAAACTAGTTATTTTATCTATCTCTGAGATAAGCAAGTTTATAAAGTTTTGATTTGTCTTAGAGATGTGAATAAAAAAACGAACGTAAAAGTCATCATAATTCTGCATTTTTTAAGTTTAGAGCTTTCAAATTTTGTGAGGTTATAAAAATGTATATAAAGAATAATTTAGGCTTAAAAAAAATAAGATTTGATTTTTTGACCGACTTTTGTCAATTGAATCGTACTGTGTCCCCTTAAGCAATTAATCGTCGAGTAACTCTCGACTAACTTTCCATTACTTTGCGCTAATCATTAACTTCTATCTCATCTAACTCATAACCTCTCTCTCTCGAACCAAAAGTTTAATGCTTAAATATAAGCCTTCATTTACACAAACCGTGTCTTCATCTGCGGAAGAAAGTTTTCAATACAACCATATTTAAAGAAATATTTTTTACCGAAAGAATTAGTAGAAGGTTCGCGGATAGACCCGTTAAACATGCGAAGGGTGCAAATAATATTGCAAACAAGTGGTTTTGCAATATTACAAGGGGTGATCAAATGAAAAGGTACGAAACGACACGGTGGGTACAAATATAGACTTTATTCAAAATATACACCATAGGCCTGAGCACAACGATCCCACTGATGAACAAGCCGCAGGATTCCTTGTTCCCAGAATTCCTGTGGCTGTGATGAGACCCAGTCCTTCACAGTGTCCTTGAGTACGTCGTCCGAGTTGAAGCTCTTTTCTTTCAGGTGTTTCTTCAGTGGACCAAACACATGGAAATCGCAGGGTGACATGTCCGGACTGTAGGACGGATGGTCCAACGTCTCCCATTGGAACTTGTCCAGTTCCATTTGTGTGACTCTGGAGACGTGTGGACGCGCGTTATCATGGAGCAGAACCACACCCTCCATGAGCAGCCCCGGTCTTTTGTTCTTGATGGACCTGCGTAGGCGTCGGAGTGTCTCACAGTACACATCGGAGTTAATGCTTTTTCTGTGCTCGCATCATTTGGACGCCGCTTTTTATAAGAGCCTTTGTTCTCTCCTGCGCATGCGGGCACCCGCGCATGATCCGATCCCAGTCAGAGTCTCCAATGGCATCCCGAGATGTCTGGCTACATTCTCCCTTGGCGGAATATGCAAATATTTAACTGTTTCATTTTTATGTCGTTTCGTACCTTTTCATTTGATCACCCCTTGTAGAATATTCCAGATGAATTTTCGGAAACTAACCTCTTAGGCCTAAAAATTTTGAACTTGTTTGACAGCTGTTGGCTGAGTGAAATTTCTCATTGCGAGTATTTTAGCAAGTGATAAGTGACCTCTACAGTAGAAGGATCACGGAAAGTGACGTCTTAAGAATTTTGAGGCCCTGGGCCCCTATATAAAAGTAAACGTATATAAAACCCTTGCGACCCTTTTAAGTAAACGTATATAGTATACGTTACCAAATATTCGTACATTCGATAACATGTAGCATATAAATGTGCGTGACTCACAATCTTACAAACCTAGGCACAAACCGGCTGCAATTTTCCAATTAAATGAGTGATGAAAGTGTATAATAGTAGGCCAGGCCTAGACATGGACGATGGACGTAACATAATAATGCAGTCTTGCCATTGTTGCCAGTTGGCATATCGTTCGGAAAAAAAATTCACAGTTTATTGGAGAATATACCAAAGAACATGTTTGATAATCAGGATTATTCAGATTATGATTTTACTGAAGCCGAGTCGAAAACGAGACAAGGCTCCCCCCCCCCTCCTATCCTTCGATACCCTGGACCCGGGTCTAGTAAGTTCATGATTTAAAACGTCCCTGGTTATGGTCACGAATTAGTATATGGTTTTGTCGAGTCCTAATGCCACTGAAGAGATCTATCATGTAGAGGGGTTGATGAACTGCCCCTCAATCTCAAAGTATTCATGTTGGCGACGTGAGGAAATATTGAAAGTGAAGTGACACCTCGGTTATGAAATACACAAGGGTGGGTTTGAGGGTTCACCCCCCCCCCATCTCTCCACATACAGACAAACATATTTTTATTTTTACTATAGAAATTACTCTCCGGTTTTTTCGTCAAGTTTTTTAGAATGTATCTCCCTCCCCAGTGGCGTAACGGAGAACATTTGGGCCACCCTGCAAAGTCAAGTCAGATTTTGGGCCCCCAAGTTGGATTTTACAAAGGATATGTACTTGGCGGCAGCCAGGTTTTGGCCCTCCCCCTATAAGAGAGGGCAGCGTACCCTGCTGAGTTCAGATATGATCCCCTTCACTTGACCGAGGCTCAAAATTACGAAGTCCATCGACAATAGCATTAATGTACTTCAAAGTGTGATGCTAATATAAAATCAATCAATGCTTTTATGTTTAATCGGGGACACTTGAAACTATTTTTAAGAGTCGGCTCATGCCCAAAGTTATTATATGTAAAGAAAATTAAGAAACAGTGTTTATATACGTTAAGAATAATAAAAGCAAAAGAATTAATGGACCATTAAATAAGGCAATAATTCTTCCTTATTTTTTCATCATAATATACAAACACATTGGTAAAAAAAAATTGTTAAAAAAATTCTCTCCTTGAAATAAAACAAAAATCTTTCTACTCTAGTACCCACATTCATTCTTCGCATTTCAATAGATACTCACAGTTAGCGCCTGAGGTCACAAAAATACGTGTCCGCATTCCACAAAGTCAAAGGGGGAAAAAATTAGAAGTTGAAAGAATGAAAAAAAAAAAGTACTTCGACTGGAGTCAGAAATTAAACAGGAGTTGAAAACAAACATAGGCTTGCTGCACGTAATTTCCCCTGGGAAATTATTTCCACATAACGACATAACACTCTGTTTAAATCTCGTGGGGGTAGGGGACTATAGTTTTGACAAGAAGAAAAAATATAAAAACTAGTTTCACTTACCCTTAGGCAATGACGAAGAGGGGGAAAGGAGACGAGGAAAAAAAGTGGCCGAAGGTAAAAGGGGAGAAAGTAAAATGGCTGAAGAAAAAGTTCACATATTTTCAGGATTTTTATATTCAGTTTGAGGAATACGAGCAAGGAGTTGTAAAATAGTAAAAAAGTGCTCTTTTATTATTTTTTCTTTTAGAGGAAAGGGGAAAATACTTTGATATAACATCGAAATAGCATTTTAAATTTTGGTAATAACATTTACTTACAAATTGAAATTTATTCATGTATAAGTTTTCTCTCTCCCTCTTTTTTTTTCTTTCTCAAAAAATTTTCTGGAGGTGTGAGGGAATGAAAGTAAAATCAGTGTCATCCTATATAGAAACATGAGGGCTACTGGCGAAGGACCTCGCAATTTTGATCTTCGATCACAAGTGACGAGGACGACATCTGGTCTGGCGCATCCCTCTCCTAACTACTACACCAATGATAGGACATTGAGGCTCGATAGATTTAACGTGCATCGGTTCGCTCTACATGGAGGGTCTGGATGTGAGAGAAGATAAATTTATTAAATGTTTGCACATATATATATATAAGCTGAGATCTCACAAGTTTACATAGTTTCAATAAAATCTATTCTTACAATGGGTGGAGAGGGGGGGGGGAGAAGTAACAATAATCTAGAATAAATTATGGACTTTTAGATTATAAATTGACATGTGGATTATATCTTTAAAAGTTAGAGGTATTTTATTTAAAAAATTCCAAATAGATGTGATGCAATTCATTTTACATTAATTTATTCATACTATTACTAATATTTTACTACGAATGATTTCAATAAAAAGAGTTATGATGTGTTTTAAAACTCAATTTATTTAAAATTTACATAACTGATTAAAATGCTCTTTGGATTTCATTCCCATGTTGTTATTAAGCAGATTTTAATCTATATTTATTCTTAAATCGTTAATTAGATTATACAATCTCCCATGTAATAGGGGATTTTTCGGTTTTATAAAAAATAAAATCTGTCTATATGTATATAGGAGAGAACGGGGAACAAAAAGGGCAGTTAAAAAAATAGAGGAAGAATGAAGGAAGAAAATGACCTTTTCTTTTGAAAGAGAAGAAATACATTGTTCTCGGCTTCTGCGTATCCTTTAATCTTCCTTTAATATTATTGAGATTTTCAAGATGTAAAAAAAACCAGTTCTTTGTTCCTAAAAACTATCAACAATTTCTTTTTAGCGCCTCAGTCAATTAGTTTGCTTTATACGCATATTACATGCTGATTTGTTCCTATCGGAACTCATTTTTCTTTTCGCTTTGCAACTAGTATTCAGTCAGATTCAAGTTCATAATAAGCTTATTTCAAAGCATACACCAATTATCTTCCATTCATTTTAGCATTCTGAATAAAACTTTTTGCACTCCGGGCTGTTATACAGAAGGTTGTTTACACTTTATGGAAACGATTTAATAATTCATTTTCTCGTTTGCACTTTGAGATAAAACTTAGGCAACTTCAGAATAATCGTCTGCAAATGTTTTCTTTTGATTGAAATGTAAAATAAAAGATTCATTTTAAAAATGGCTCCTAAAATTAATATATAGCTCAAAGGTTACGTAAATGCGCTTTCCGAGGTGAAATATTCGTATCAAAAAATTATAAAGAAGTGTGAAAATCTCTGTTGTTACATTTCAATAAAAGGTATTTATAATATATGATATTTCAAAGGGGGAAAAAACGTCTAGCTTAAAGGTTCCCAAACTTTTTGTCTTATAGACCCCTTGCCATGTTTTTCGGTTTGGGATAAACCCCTGCTTAATTAATACTGAATTTTTGAAAATTTATCAACTTAAATGTCTTTTTGACCGCTGGTTTTACTACCCCTTCTTTAAAAGAATTAAATTTCTAACTGTAATGAAGTGTAGTGTTTAAAATTAAAAAGCACATGTTAATTAATCAAATTTAAAGTAAATTAATAAATAAAACTGTTAAATAATCTAACTAAACAACAAACAAATGATTTTAATGAGAGGGATGAATCTCCAGTACTACAATATCAAATTTTCAACATTTGGTATCAATCTTTTCTGGTTTAACCTTAAATTTCCTTTGTTAGTGTACAGTTTTTTTTTTTTTTTTTTTTTAGATTGGCAACCACGATGAAACTTCTCACACTAGGAAAAGCAAAGAAAAACTTCCTAACGTTATTCCATAAGTCGGGACAAATAACAGGTTTGACTTTTTAAAGCCAAAATTGCTGGCATCCGTTTCTAAACTTTAAGATCTTCTTTAGCGCTTATTACGGTCAGTTCCTATTGTAATGTGACTTTTTTCAAGATGACCATATGAATTCATTGCTAACTGTGATACTGCCATATAGTCAAAGAGTTCTCAAACCTGGTTTCAAAATCGGAATAAAAGGCATTTAAATGTTGAACGTAGGTTAAAACGTTCTGACAGATTGTCTGTGACAAATTTAGAAAATTCGGGACCTCGTATTACATTTCTTTAACTTACCTCAGGAAAGAAAAGCTGAAATGGTTCTTGGTTTAATAAAATTTATGCTGTCACCTTGTAAATGCAAATTAACCTCATTAAATTTAGTAAATAATTCTGTTAAATATTGGCAAAATTTGGTTTCCCCTTGATTATAAGTGTTTTTTTTTATAACCACAGTCTAATTTAAAGAAAGCCACTATCACATAGACCACCACTTACAACTCATGGGCCCTCAAATTAATTTTTATCTGACGTAGACCCCTTGGAGGTCGTCATAGACCCCTGGGATTTATATAGACCACTTTGGGAATCACTGGTCTAGCTGAAAGTAAGAATAAAAACATGGCCATGAAACTTCATCCTAAGACTGTTCA
This sequence comes from Trichonephila clavata, assembly GCA_019973975.1. NCBI lineage: Eukaryota > Metazoa > Arthropoda > Arachnida > Araneae > Nephilidae > Trichonephila > Trichonephila clavata. Next base: position 214,648 of record BMAO01037519.1, on the reverse strand, counting down.
AATGCAAATCTTTGATCCTAAAAGAACACATACCGACTCAAAAATTCATTGCATTGAAGTTAAAAAGGTCTCCCAGCACTGTAATTAAAATCATTCATAAATATTTAAAGTTGAAAAAGATGTTTTAACATAAAGTACTCCTTCTTTTGAAACACATTGTTGAAAGAAAAGCAAATTGTACAAAAATACCTAACTGCTGAAAAATGGAAATTTGTGGTAACATTCTATGAGGCAGGGGTATATTTAAGTGACTGTAATAAAAAAAATCAATTTTCTATTGCTGAATTGACGGGAATGACGGTACGGGAATGGCTTCGTCAGTGTACAGAAAAGTTCCCGAAGGGATTCATGATAGTTGTAGGTTTTTGTTACATCGGCAAATTAAAGATCCAAAAAGTCCAAGTAGAGCCAAAATTAATTCACTCTACCCTCAGCAGAATATTTTACAACCAAATTTTGACGAATAATTTCCAACCTTATATGGAAAGGATGTTGATAAAGTTGAGTTTCACACATAAAGACAAAAGCTCTAATCACACTTCTAGGTCAACTGCCGTTTATTTAGCAAAAAAAAAAAAATAAATAAATAAATAAAGTGAAACACCACTTGATGAACTACGTGCGAAATCACCCTACGCTTCTCCAATGAACTTTTGTGCTTTCGGTTTATTGAGTGGGTGAGAATTAACGTCGCACTGTTAAGCTACACGAGGGCTTTTGGCAACGGACCTCATAATTTTGAACCATGGTCAAGTGACTAGGACGACAACTACCACACCACACCAACGGTAGGATGTTTGAACTCTCGACAGATTTAACATGCATAGCACCCCTGCACGGTGGGTCTTTAGTGGTACTGGGCTCGCACTCATGACATGCCAGCCACGATCCGATACCTTAACCACTGGGCTACCGCGACCCCACGAGCCTTAGGAAAACGGCATCCAAGAACACTGAATGAACTTCGGAAAACGGTTAAAAAAGATTAGAGTAAAATTTTCATGACAGTACTAAGAAATAGTTTACTTTCGTGAAAAGTTCGAGCTAGAGCTGTTATCAAGAATGATGGCTATTATATAGAGGCAAAATTCCACAAAAAATACGATATTTATTGATAAAAGTTGACTATCTTTCCATAAAGTGTGAACAACCTTCTGTTATACTGAGACAAGATAGAAAGATTGAATTAGAAAATTTTAGCAGTTTTTCTCTGCTTAAAATAGTAAGTGCATTTAAGCTTTCTGCCCATACATGTATGCTTGACTGATGGTAATTCTTTATTAATTTTAATTTGCTAAAAGAGTGCTCAACACTTGCTATAATAACACAGCACTGTTAAGAAAAGTTTCAACACACTTATTACATTTAGAAATAAGTCATTATAATTATTTTAGTATGTATTACTATAAGTCCTGTGTATTATTTAATCCCTTTCATCCAAAATCAAATCCCATAGCAATTTCTCGGATTAGGTTTTCATCCACATCCTTGTAATAAAATTTTTTTCGAAGTTTTTGAAATATTTTTTTGGGATTTTTATGTTAGTGTTTAATTTGGGGGAAATCAGAAATAATATTTGTTATGTTTTAAATCTAACTTCTATTTGTATAATAAGAGTATAAATTACAGAGTTAAAAAATATAATTTAAATTCTTCTACCGGATTTTCTATAATTTCACTTCTGCTGCTATTTTTGTCGTGTGTTTCAACCTGGCACACATATAAAAGATGAGAGATAGAAACAGAGCATTCAGTACAAACACAGAAGAATATAGACTTTTTTTTTATTATACAAACGATGATCACCTCATAGAACAGAAGTGGTGCGCTGCTTTCCTTTCTAGACGGGATTCCATTTCAGGCGAAAGTCCAACTTCTTTTCCGATCCATGCCTTATTTGGGATTCGAACCCGACCCCACTCGATTACAAGCCGAGCGTCATAACCACCATACTGAGTGGGGCAACCTTCACTTCAGCTAAATTTCGGAATATAACTTTTTTTTTAATTCGTTTTTCAGGAAAATTTTTGAAAATATTCAGATTGTTAGCCTTTTTCTTCGGTTAAAAGAAATGTATGAAATTTCGTTGTTCAAGTTTGAATTTCAGTTTTGATTCTATTGACTAAATTAAAAGCCGTGTGAAGAAAAATTGTTTTTTTTTTATTGAAATAGTTTATTGAGATAGTGTTAATTTTGGGCAATATTGCAAGCTATACTATTAAATATAAAATAAATGGCATTTCTGTATTGAATCGAATAGACTTTTAGCTTCGGATACCGCTGTATTATCGTTACTTACTACACTCATGTCCAAAATTAAGGTCACAAAAACATAAAATCTGTGAAAACTGATGACCTATTCACTGTGTTACCACGAAATTTGGCGCATATAGCAACATAAAAATATAGCAACATAAAAACATAGAAAAGTTTTTGAATTAAGATACAGGGTATATCAAAAAATGTGAAATCAGGAATAACTTTTTCTCGGGGAAAAGTCTGTTCTATATGGAGTGTGACCACTGTTAGTTCTCATACTGTTTATGAGGATGTCAATAAATGTTTGTAGCAACACAGTCTATTCTTTAGAAAGCGGGTTTTTAACTTCTGGGGAGCCCTGAGAAATGGCTTTTCCTAGACCATCCCAAATATGTCCAATAGGAATGAGATCCAGAGACCTCGGCCAATCCGTACGACAGATATCCTCTTCTTCAAGAAATTCATCAACAATGAGAGTTAGATGCGGCCATGCACTATCGTCCATAAAATGTAGTCCGGGTCTACAGTATCCCGGAACAACCTCACATAGGCTTCAAGGCCTTCATCTTTATAGCACTGGGAGTTGACAGTACGCGTATTGTGATGTGCCCGTTTTCCTTTCCCTAATTGCTGGGAAAAAGTGGCCTAAATGGGTGGTCAAGGATTCTGACCTCTGTTCCCACGACCATTCCTTAGAATCCGAGAGTGGACATATCCCCCGGCCTGAATGGAATTTCTGTTTCTCACGCACATGATGCGCCGGAAAGGGTCCCACGCTTTGAGGAGCCAACGGACAAGAGACGTAAGAAAAGCCGAAAGGAGAAGACGAGGGAGCTGAACTTTAAAAGGCAAGGCGTGGGGATTTGCGGGAGAACCGTTCAGAGGCCTCTCTAGCGACATACAGCGAGAAACCACCACGATTAAAGTCGAACAGCGAAGCCGAAGGACTGTGGCCCCTATTACCGATAAAAAGGTGTCGATTTCCCGTGATTCTCATGATAAAGAGGATGTTTGAGATAAGCTGAACTTTACTGTAAAAGAGACTAACTATGATCCCAATCTCGGAACGATTGTAAAACTATTCAAGATAATTTTCACTTTAATAAATTGTTTTGATAAGGTGAATCAAGTCATCACAGTATCAATAATTTATAGTGGTGTATGACTGCCCAACATTATGCCGTCCCAAACAAGGATTCCTTTGCCACGAAATCCGTCGATTTCAGTTACGAATGAGGGATGAAAATGAACTCCACTTTCTCTCTAGATGAAAACTCGACGAGAATCACTCTGTCTGGTGAATTTCAAATCCCCATTCTTGTGGTGTCCATGACTGATGTTTTCGGCTCCGCAATGATTGGTATTCCCTGTTGGATGCAGTCAAAGGGACACACAAGACTGGACGCTGGGTGTAAATGCCTGTCTCTGCAAGTCATCTGTGAACTGTTTGCCTGGAAATTCTCCTTCTAGACACAGCAGCAAGGTCACGAGCAAACTGAGAAGCCGTTGTCTGCTTCTGCCGTCGTGCACTTAAAATAGCGATCCTGAGTAGATGTCGTTGCTCTGTGGCGGTTTTTGCCGACCATCCTGGTGTCAGTACCACTTGTTTGGAATTGATTCTATAGCCGAAAAACCACTTTTGTTGCCCCTTGTAACCATCGAGCCACCTTCGCTTGAGACTGACCAGCTTCAAGCCTGCTAACGGCTCTCCATCTCATGGAATCATTTAAACGATTATGGGAACTCATTCTAACTGCAAACAGGCTAACTTGCTTGTTTTAATGCAATATTCACAAAATGCAGGGAACACCTCATATTCTTAAATGGTCTCAATCCAGTAGTTCTGCAAAAACTAATGTTAAACGATTTATTTTCCTAAGCCGAAGGTTGATATTGTACCACTCGTTCCTTCAAAATATATAAAATACAAATTCTATCAATCTTACTAAAGGCAATTTAGAATAATGTCGAAAAACACGCGCGCGCGTTTGTGACTTTAATTTTGGACATGAGTGTACATCAATGAATTTTTCTAACGCATTACAAGTTTGTTCAAATTGTGTATACGTTGCTTCAACCGAATCTACTTTGGCTTCCCTAAAAGTGTCGTATAGTAGTTTAAGAATAATATTTAAATGCTTTTGCGTAGTTTCCAATCTTTTTGCAGATTCAGAAAAAAGACATTAAAAAACGTTATAATACCCCCCAAAATTGTTACTATATGTACTTCTGAGAGTAGCATCACAAATTAATAAACTGAAAGAATGTGATAGGCAAGGCACATAAATTGTGTGAAGGCTTAGAGGTTTACTTCGCTACTGTGGTCGCACATGCCTGACCTATACAATTCAAAATATCTAAATCAAGCTCACTTAATGTTTTCAATACAGACTTTGCTATTCCTTCTCCAGTCATAATAGTTGCTTTAATGAATCCTATCAAAGACTCCGTTTATAATTAATCTCTTACCTTCAAAATTTACATGACTAATAATGATTAAAATTTGCTTCTTATGGAAATATCAGGAGAAATCCATTTAGATACAATAGTATGCTGCTGCTTTTATATCGTCTTTAATTTCAAAAACTACTTCATCTCCTAAGCAAAAAAAAAAAAATTGTTCTTGTAACCTATGTGCTAAATGATGTACAATTCTGTTGTTCGAATTTTTATTCTGTTTATATGATCACTTAGAAGAGTCGTATTTACTTAATAACTCGATTAAACTTGAAAAATTTTCGTTAATAAACGTTCCTATTATTTTATGGGTTTCTCGAAGTGTGGAAGATTATTACTTGTTAAAAATAGAATCACATCTACTTTGAACCACAAATATAGAATCACATCCTGTAAAAATTTTGGGAGCGGTCACAAACTTGGCAATTGCTAAATATTAGCACATAAAAACACTCAGAGAAAACACCAGAATTATGTATTATTTTTATTTCTTAACAGATTTTGAGATTTTTTATGAAATGACCAGTTTAGATGGGTATCCTCTGGAGTTCTCCGAATCAAATAACAGAAGCTAAACAGTCACACCATTAAAAATTAGTTTGAAGATTGTCGAAATTCAGAGGTCTACAGTAATGAAGCTTACGTTACAATTTAATTTTCGTCATACTGATGAAGATAAGTATATTGTCAAGTGTTCATTTGTAAGAGTACAATATTTTATTTCTTGATCATTTTGGGTCCCCCTCGAAAACGGGCATTTACCTCACCTCCTTCCCCTTCTAGATGACAGGCCCTGTCCTGGAATACATTAAATTCAGAATAACAATGGTTCGTTCGGTAAAACTATGTTTTCTTTATTGAAGAACTAGACAGTTTGTTTTTATAAATCTCTTAAATGCGTTCTTATTTATATGTATATTACATATATTTATAAGCGAAATAACTTTTTTTCGTTTATTTCTGTACCACTATTCTGGTACTGAAATATATCTTTTTAAAAGAATAGATACAATAAATAACCACTCAAAATATTTTTTCTTCTTTAAATATATAAACTAAACTAATTTGTTTTTTGTTTTGATACATGATATACCGAAGTGAAATACTTATAAATCTAGCTGAACGAATATATAACATAGTTCATTAAATATAATTCAGAGACTTAACCCCAAAATGAAAACTCTTAGGAATGTTGATGCAGAATTTAAAAATAGATAATTCACAATCACACATTCAGTATAAATCAATTCTTCAAAATATCATTAAACTTTCCTTTAAAAGGAAAGAGCTAAACGTAGGATGTTTTGTCAGTCAAAGAAAAAAAAGATAAGTTCTAAAAACTTTTTTTTTCTTTTGAGAAAAACTTCTTGCAGTGAACGCTTTTCTTTTGTTGATGGTAATCTACAGTAATATGTTTTCGAAATGAAACAGTTTAATATGCCTCAAAACTGAAAAAAAAATTCATTTTGGCGTTTTAAGAACCCAAAATCATACGTTTTTCAAAAAAAAAAAACTTCTGCTACTTATACTGCATGTATCATAACAGCGTTTTTGCCAAACAGATATCTTCATTTTTGCAATAAGTAAAAAATATATCTTAAAGATAAGCTACGTAACATAAAACAGCTAACGGAAATTTCTTCCCTCGCCCGAAATTACAGCAATACAAAAACAGTATCGGATAAATTCGTGAGAACAAAAATACAAATCAAATTTCAAAAATGAAGAGATACCATAAGTATAGGAAATAGAAGACAATGTGTTTCGTAAAGAGTAATTTCCGAGTTCCTCATTCAATTTTTTAATCACTTCCGACTGAATTCTTCATTTGAAAATGACCAATTTCGGTCAAGACAGATATTTTTGTTTTTTATTTTATTGGATAGAGCTATCTTTTGGCTTTACAAAACATACTTTGTTTTGCTTCAGTGCTACTTAAGAGGCTAAGTTACGTTCAATTTCATAAAGTTAGAATAATCGGAAGTGGGTCTTTAGGGGGCATTTAAATTGCGCAAAATCTATCGGGTGAGTCTGTAACTCAAAATGTTTTACAAATGTACTTCTGCATAGCTTTTTGAACCTGATGTTTATGTTATTTTCTAGAGAATGTACTAAAATATTTCTTATTGTATAAATACTTTTTGAGTTATGGCTTATTTAAATAATGCTCTTATAAAGAATGTCAATTTTTTTTAATAATATTTGCTCAATCAGCTCTAAAATTTTCAAATTTTAATAAAGCATTAAAATTTTAATACATTTTTTAGATAAATGCATATATATAATTTGTTTTTTGGTATAAGTTTATTACTTTTTTCTCTACTTGCTTTGAAGTTTTTCAAAAATATTGCTAAAATTTCACTTATAATTGTGATTTTTGTAAAATTTAAGTAATTTATTTTAAATATTGTAATAGTTAAATATATATTAATATTTATTGGTTTTGAGTACTAAAAGAGCATTTATAATGTTTAAATATGCTATTTTGCTAAAAAGTACTCCGAACGTGTTCGAATACCCTACAGTAATTATTTTAACTATTATTATAACTGACAATGTAAGTCAGTAAATTCCTCATGAAAACTAAGAATTAAAAAGAAAATGCACATAGCTTCAAATTTTCTTGTAAAGTGAAAAAATATGTTATGTATATTTTAAAACAATTTCTAAATACTATTTCGCATTGTCAGAGCTCAGGAGCCTCTCTCTGGGGAGGAAACTCGGCGTCAAATTTACTTGAGACAATTGGTATCGCCTATATTTTGCCGCACTAAAAAGTGATACCAGCTTCTGGGGAAAGTAATAGGTATGCAAAGGTAAAAGTACCAATCCATAGCCCCATTAGAGAAAAAAATATTTTAAAACACTTCTATAAAAATATATTTGTGTTGTTGTTTCTGATGCCAGATGATATATTTTTCTACACCATCTGTATGAAACTAAAGATCTTCGAGAAATTCAAAAATAGAATAAGATCTTTAAAAATCTCTTGAACTGTGAAATCCAAACATTTAAGAATACGAGCAGGGAGGCCTAATCTGCTTTGCACCAATAACGCTCAGTAAAAAGCCTATGACCCCAATGGAAAATAAGAGCATTCGTGTGGCTACTCAAAAAGCGTATGTCGTTTTCTAGGAATATTGTGTTGGTAAGAGTTGGTTTTAAATTTTTTTAAACTTTCAGCGTTTTTAATAGCATTAAATTTTATTATTCTACATTTCCTAACATCTTTTCCAAATTCTCAGGAAATATAAAGTAAGAATGAAATGTATTTCAGCAAAAATAATTTTTTAACATTTGTTTAAATAACATTTGTAATAGTTATGTTCTTCGTTTAAATAGCATTTATATATAATTGAAGTGGCGCACTTCACACAGTCCGGAGGCTGTTACTGGCTTATATAGATGATACCGCTACATAATTATATAATATATTAATAAAATGAATCTTTCTCTGATAGAAAAATTAGATATACTTAATTTATAGTAAATAATAAAAATATGTGTGATTTTTTCTTAAAATACCGCGTACTTAATAAATTACCAATATTAAATTTTTTTAATTTAGAGTATTTTTCAGTCATCAATTAATCAAATGTTATTTATTTTTTTGAAATGTTACGGAAGCATAGTTGAATTTTTACTCTAAACATGAAAAATTTCCTGCGTTAAAATATTAATGAATAATATACCGTTCACATAAATTCCCTTTTAATTCTTTAAAAACAAGACGTGAATCATCAGATATGATTAAAGATGTTTTTAGAAATCATGCACAGTACCCATAATAGGAGCGAACAATCTATTAATCCTACTACTAATAAATTAATTTTTATAGTTGTATATATGCAAGTGCCATATCTTACACATCCAACAGTGGTCAAATTTGGGAACTCTGATACGTATGCAAATGCCATGCATGCCATCTAGTTTGATATGAACGCAAGTGTCATCTAACACATAAATATCACTACTCCTAAGAACTTAACAAATATATTAATTTAGATCATCACTTTGATTGACGTTGCATTAGATCAATACAATAGTCCATTAAAAATAAATAAGGCAATCTACAAGTGATGAGATCTATCTTATAAGTGACATGCCCAGTCTCAGGATTTCCGCTGCACGCAACGCGCGTAGTTCGAAATATACAATTTGCATTAACGTTAACAGTAAGTAATATTTGTTCCACAAGATTCCTTAAAAGAGCTTTGGCCTCAAAACTCCTGGCCCGCTTGATACGAAATTTGAAATGAGAAGATTAAAACAGAAAATATAAATGTAGAAGAGGTGAAACTGAATAGGACAAAAAAATACTTGTAACCTATCAGGAAAATTTACAACCTAATTAAATTTGAAGCAATAAAAAATGTTTGAAAAGAAATGTTTAGCTGATTCACTAGTATGTACAACATTTCAACGTATTGAAAATACATACGAAATATTAATAAATACTTGTATAACAGACTAGCTTAAAGCCTCTAGAAATAGAAATAAAATCCCAGTAAAAAAAATATTATTTTTGATATCTAGAAGTTTTTTTACGTTTTCAAGAAGCAGTTTTTCTGTATTATACGTCTGATTCTGTGTTTTTTAAATCCATAAATGACTTTTATATCAATGTCATTATAAAAATACAATAATCAAAACACAAAGGAACGATACAAGTATATATTTCATCCTCCAGAAGTAAACAGATCAGTAGACTATATAAACAAATCAGTTAACAGCGTAACGCGCTTGTTTTCGCAAAATTGTAGTGTGTTTCTCATTTCACAAAATAAAAAAACCTGAATTGTTAAACCACATTTGTCATTATGGGATGAAACACCCAAAATATTGATATAACTAACTTCGAGGATTCCGCTCTCATGTAAAATTTAATCTCGAACTCGGTGTGTGAATTGTAAAATCCCTTCTGCAAATCATGGGTGTGGCCAAGTGGTCTAGGCATTGGATCATGGCTAGCGTGTCATGAGTTCGATCCCAGTACCACCAAAGACCCGCCATGTAGGGGCGCGATGCACGTTAAATCTGTCGAGAGCTCAAACGTCCTTCCGTTGGTGTGGTGTGATAGTTAGGAGAGGGAGGTGCCAGCTCAGGTGTCTTCCGCGTCACTTGACCATGGTTCAAAATTACGCCGACCGTCGCCAAAAGCCTTCGTGTTAGCTAAACAGAGCGACGTTAATATTCACTCACTCACTCAAATCATGGGTACAAATTGTAACATACACAAGGGAGAAGGGTTTGGGGGTTCAAACCCCCATAAACCAACAAATTTAATTTTTACCATATAGATTGCCTCTCGGCACTTTTGTCTACTTGTTTTTTAGAATGTTACCCCCCCCCCCCCCCATGAAAGAAAACTGTTTTCGTCACCGGACAAAATCTATATTAAAGATATTTATTTATCGATTAGCTTAAATTTATACGAGAAAAATCAACTTTAATGCGCAACTATAAGGAATTAAATTTTACTTGTCTATGCCGATAAAAAAAACAGGGTGCAAACAAGCCACTGTTGTATATCTCTTCCAGCAGAATCGAATGTAGTTTCAGAAGAATATGTCTCAATCAACTCATTCTGAGGGCAATAAAATAATATTTCCTGACATTAATTCACTAGATCAGTAGTTCTTAAATTAGGAATCATGATCCCACTGGGGTCGCGTGACATGCAGCGGAGGTCGCCAAAAATTTTAGGATTTTTGATATAATTTTTTTGCATAAAATAATGTTCGCCATTATTGATAATAATCTAATTGTTTAATTAGATTCTTATTAAAGAAAGTCATTGTATCGGGTGAGACTGAATGCCAGCATCCCAACTTTAGTCATCCATCATCATCAAGGCTCCACTCGCCTTCATTGTAGACACCCAGAACTTGTTGAGTTATCAACAGATTCGAGGCTACAAATTGATTTTAATACCAAGTCCTTAAAAGATTTTTGGCTAAGGAATGCAAAAGAATTTCTAACAGTTTCTGAAACTGCAACACAGTATTTCTTAACTTTTTCTGCAACTTTTTTGTGCAAGACATTTTCTTGTTTAACATGAAATCAAAGTGCTAAAGAATTCTGAAGAAGTCCTTCGTCTGGCGGTGTTGACTATATTTCAAGATTTAATAAAATAATTTTTTTTAAAAAAAAAGCCCATGTTTCCCATTGATACTTAAATCTTGCATATGCAGTTGTTAATAAAAGGTGCTAATCTCAGAAGTGAGCTCAAAATGACTACACTTAATTAACAGATTATAGTTTATGTGTAATTTGCTGTGTAACTACATCATATAATGTTTTTTTTTGTTAGTTAACTAAACGTTCTGTATCGTTATATTCAAAGTAAAACATTATTGCGGGTGTTTATTACTGCAAAACAGTAATAAATTACAAATAAAACACGCATAGAAGGGTGTTTAGTTTCTAAGTGAAGCATATAGAAAAGTTTACACACGTTATCTTGCTTGTAAACTTTGAGCAGTGCTTATGGCGTGGCATAAAATTTTTGTACAAAAAATGGGTCACCACCCCGAAAAGTTTAAGAACTCCTTCACTAGATCAATAATCACGAGGTTGACTATGTAGTTCAATAGTAGAAAAAATTGGTATTCTTCTTATTAGCTGCACTACATATCACTTTATACTGTACAAGCCAATTGTACATCATGTTTTCTCGGCAAAAGAGAGATGGAAACTAAAAACATTCAATAACTTTAAAGAAAGTTTCGTCACTCTTAAGAGGTAAACCTAGCTAGATAGTCACAACTACAATTCATTTGGATAAAATTCTATAAACACACTTTCATCGGAAAGTTCATTAGATCTTTTCAAAATCCTTCCAATTCTTGAATACATTTCAATTTTGTGCATCGTAATTTTTTTTTATTAATGTCGCACTTTGAAGCAACGCGAGGTCTATTGGTGAAGGACCTCGTAATTTTGAACCACGTTCCAGTAACGCGCGAACACAAACTGCAGTTTTGTATAATTTTGTATGTTCAGTATTTGTATAATATTTGTTAATAAAACAAAAAACAGTTCTTGTAGAAATTTATTGAATTATAAAGTTCTTTCGCAAACATACTAAATTTTTTTATTAATAACATATGTTATTATAGATATGTCAAATATTAGCTTTTTCATAGCTTTTTCGAAATTTTCGCTGACACTAAATAGAGAACTACACCTATAGAGAACAATGCTCTTTTCTATCTATTTTTAACAATTATTTTGTTTTTAATTCCATTACAATATTATTTTCAGGGGGGGGGGAGAGAAGAAAGAGAAAACAACTAACATATATTAATTTCAATAGAGTATTAAAAATATAGAAATAAAAAAAATCCCTTTTTCTTTAAAAATTATTTGATTGCTTGAAATTACTGAAAGATTGTTATCTATATATATAAAGGAGAAAAGCGACTCACTGACTGACTGACTGACTAATCACGATATCTCCGGAACTATTCAACCTACAGATTTGAAATTTGGTAGACATGTTCCTTTCATGGAGTAGAGATCAGCTAAGAACGGATTTTGCGAAATTCGAATCGCAAGGGGTGTTATTGAGGGGCGTTATAAGTAATTGTTTCCATTTTTAAACTATTCAACGTACAATCTTGAAATTGGGTAAGCAGATTCCTTTCATAGAGTAGAGATCTGCTACAAAATGAGTTTGGTGAAAATCGACCCCCAAGTGACATTGCGGGGGCTTAGGGGGCGTTATAGATAATTATTTTCATTTTTAAACTATTAGACGCACAGTCTTAAATTTGCTAAATAGATTCCTTTCATAGAGTAGAGATCAGATACAAGATGGTTTTTGGGAAAGTTACCTCCAAGTGGCGTTGCGCGCGGGGGCTTAAGGGGCGTAATAGATAAATATTTTCGTTTTTAAACTACTTGACCAACCTGCTTGAAAATTGGTATAGACATGTTTCTTTCATGGATTAAATATCCACTACAAAATGGGATTTGGTAATAATGACCCCTCAAGGGGTGTTGCGGGGGGTTAAGGGGAGATATAAATAATTATTCCGATTTTTAAACTATTAGATGCACAGTCTTGAAATTTGGTATAAGCAGATTCCTCTTATAGAATAGAGATACGCCACAAAATGCGTATCGTGAAAATAGACCCCCAAGTGGCGTTGAGGGGGCGTAAGAGGCGTATATTTTTCAATACAATCGAATTCTTAATGCCAGGACTTAAATATTGATAACTTATTCATATATATAACGAGCAAAAATTTATAAAACGTCATGAAATACCCAGCGAAGCGGGCGGGTAACAGCTAGTAATAAGTATATACATCTATTATTATGCTAAGATTATATATAATATTTTCACAAATTTTCCCTGGTGTATAATGAATAAAAGTTCTTTAAAAAAAATTAAGCATACAAACTAGCAGCCAGTAAAAGGAGTCAAAAAAGTTAAATCTAAGAAAACGAGCAAATGTGATAGCATCGAAGTAAAACAAGATTATAATATCGCTGAAAAATAGAGAATGGAAATGAAAACTTGGAAATGGAAGGAACTAAAACAAAAAAAAAAGCAGAACAGCCAGAATAGACCGTTGATCTTAAGGTCGTTTATTTTGAATCGAGGCTCCTCACACTCCGGCAATCAATTTTGAGAAGTCTAACATACAGGCTTGGACATCTCTCTATAACACATTGTAAATTCTGATATCTGTCGCGCTTAGGGTTGCTGATAGCTGGATTAAAAGCAGTGAGAGTGGATACGCTTGTATCCCGGTATGAGGCGATGACCAAAAATCGCCAATGAGGAGTTTGGCGTTCTGGCCTACTTTTTAAATGACGTCATATTTCTTAAAAATAATGTTTGTCTTTACAATTTGAAATGTATTTTTTGTCATAGACAAAAAAATTTCCTTTTTATTACCATCTTCTTCGGGAAGTCAAAGTGCATTAAAATTCGAGGCTGTAAAACTCAATGCCTGCAATGCATTCTGTAATGAAAATTGCATTTTTAAAAAACGTCTACGTTATTTATATATTTTTCAATTAAAATTAATTTATTTACTGGTGCACATAAGAAATGGAAATGAAAATTAATGAAATCGATATCATGTATAGAATAAAAAAAAATCTAGGCATTAATTGAATGTCTCTTATGGAGTTTCCATTTAGCTTTCTATTAAGTTGTGCATATGTCATGTAAAACGCAATAGAAAGTTTTGATTTTATTTTTGGAATTGACATCATAATGGGGTTATATTTTGTAATTTCATGATTTTAGAAGATGAAAACGATATGGGATCTATTTTATATTTCTCTTTTAAGACTTTGCACTTTTCTCTTTTAAGACTGAGGCTCAATTTTAGCATGCAAAAGGTCCCCTTTTCCCTTAGAGATAAAAAATTTTAAAACTGTAATCCATTGGCAAACCTTGCGACTTTATCGTCAGGCTGCAGTTAAATAGGAAAGTAAAAATAATTTGGTGCAATTTATATAAACAATACAATTAACATTGATGATGATTATTTAATGTAAGGACGATATGAATTATACAAGATGAATTTAGTATAATGAAATGGTTTTTGCTTTCTTGTAGTATTACCATTTATGCAGTGGCGTAACGCAGAATGTTAGGGCCTCCCTTCAAAGTCAGGTTTTGGGCTCCAAGCCGGTTCTTACAAAGGATTGCAAAACCTTAACATCAGGCTTTGAGCCCCCTATAATCCTGCCCCTCTCAGCGATGCGGGGGTGTTCGTTACTTCACTGCATTTATGCTTAATCTTAGAAGTTATTACTCTGTGGGAGAATATTTCAGAATCGACTTTTTATCATAACTGCTGGCTTTTTTATATTAAAATATTAATAATTCAGCATTTTTTTCAACATTGTATCAAAAGAAATTTAAAGATTTTTATTCATTTTATTTTTAATTAAAGTTTGAAGGGATAAAAAATAAAATAAATACCAATTAAATTTTGATTGGTTCATAGATTTTTTCCCTCTTTGATAGGGACAGTTAAATGCAATTTTTTTTAAACGGACGACTTACTTGATTATAATAGGACCAATTAATTTTATTTCTGAGCAGGAAAAATAAAATGACACTGATTTTGAAAAAGTAAGAAATATAAAGCCTCTCTGTAAATAATATTTGGGAAAAAAGCACATACACACAAGAAACATAATTTGCTTAAGAAATTCAAATGAATTTATTTCCAACTAAACTCAGAACCAATACATTCTAAAATAGAAAAATGTTTGAACATATATATGTTAATAATTTTTTGTGTGGAAGGATTTTACATATCAGTAGATTAGGATGATGCACACAAAGTTCTTAAGTAACGGAATAAAATGAACTTTTTTCACACTTTTTTTATTATTTTTTCTCAAAAACGTGCAGAGAATTGGGGATACGGCTTAGAATCGATGACAACATTTGTTCACGAAAACATTTTGAGAATTTGGGGTGCGACTTAGATTCGAGTAAATACGGTAGTTCTCACTTAAGCAATCTAAACCGTCCAGAATTTAATAAAAATATTTCTCTCCTAGAAGCTTGATTAATTTAATTTCCTGTTATTAGTTTTGAGTAATCTTCCAGCAATCAAAAGCAAAGCCATTTTTTTTTATTTATTGATAAAGCAAATTATTTGAAATATTAATCAACATGTTTTTCCTTCTGAAAGACTAGTTCATGGCCGGAACTTCAAAACTGCAAAATTTTAATTATTATTTCAGGATGTAATGCACCTAGTCTAGATGTTTTAAGACTGAACATAAAATTATGTAATATTTCTACCAGAGTAGTAGCTCCCCCCCCCCATGCACACACTGCGCAAAAATTACACTTTAAGAGTATTTATATTATTTTAGTTTTCAAATATCGGTATTATAAATTAGATTTCAGATACATACATATGTATGTTGATTTTAATTTAAAAACGAACAAAACTTTTCTCAATGATTTATTGGAAAATCACAATCAAATACACATCTCTATAGTACAAGCTTGAGTAAAATAGTAGATGAAATAATCATAATTTCAACCTTATTACCAAATATTAGCGTTTTGCGTATTAAATATGTAGATAAAGAAACTTCGTATGAAATTTTTAAATATTTTTAAGTATCAGCCTACATTAATAAAAAGAATAGTTCATGTGTATATGGGAGCTTTTGAGAGAAGGGTCCAGACACGCTTAAAATTTTGGACTGAGACTATCGGTTGTAACGCTGTATATACTTAAAAACTTCCTTTCCTTCTCTATTAAATGACTGCCAGATGGCGCTACTAGTTTTTTCTTTCTTTTTTTGGAGAAAAATTTCTTTCTTTCTTCCCAGCAGTTTGAGAACGATTGCCAGAGCACTTGATAGCAATTGCCTTTCTCCTTCGTAAAGAGGATGAAATGTGTACTGAAAAAAATGAGTGTTCTGTGTATGTTTTGTGTTATGGAAAGTACAGGGTAGCCATAATTAAACTGCAAGTGTTCAAGGGGTGGCGGAAAGAGAACCACTGGGAATATTCTAGTGAAATTTGGTGTCTACACGTTTCCGAACATTCTCAAGTCAAATATGAAGAAAAAAAATCGCCCTTTTCACCCGATAGATGGCGCTGTACCGTATTTCAACGCTCACCGGTGGCATGTACAACTTCCAAAACCAATAGACAGAGTATAATGACATTCTAAGAGGCATATTTCAATATAAAACATCACTTACAGTTAAAAAAATTCCATACAATTCGCTTTAGCAATTAAATTTTTACAGTATCATGTAATCAAAAATTAACGTATATAAATTAGGATCACAAATTAAACAATCCTTAAAGACGTTTTGGAAAACAATTAAACCATTATTTATTCAATGAAACTATCACATGATGTGCTCAATATGCGAACCACCATATGCAACCATATGCTGAAAACGTAAAACAGCATGGTCCACCGTCGTATTTAAAATCTCTGTTGCAACACACCTCGCATGTCTCGTTATGCTAGATTTCAATTCCGCAACAGAACACATGTCGTTCTCTATAAACCATATCTTTCAGATTCCCCACAGATAAAAATCGCAAGGATTAAGGTCCGGTGAACGTGGGTCATGATTGACCATTATTCAATATGGTCTTGTTTTTATACTGTTCGATGGGCTTAAAATTTGCATATATGCCGTCGACAAGCATTTAAACACGGCACAGAGCCATTTATCGGGTGAAAATAGCGATTTTTTTCTTTGCCTATTTGACTTGCGCATGTTCTGAAACGAGTAGATATCAAATTTCACTGGAATATTCCCAGGAGTTTTCTCTCCAGCACCCCTTGAACACTTGCAGTTTAATTATGGCCACCCTGTGTGTATGCATTAATTAAATATTTTTTCCTGTATACATCACAGTCTATATTATAATTTTATCCAAAATAATAACGATAGATGATCACAGGGTAATAATGACAAGCATTTCGAAGCTATTCTTTTCACTTTAGAACTTTTTAAAATTCAATGTCAAAGATATTTTTGCGTATCGTTTTGGAAAATTTCATGATAGCTCTGGAACGAAATGTGCAGAATTGCAATTCTTGCCCCGTCAGAAAAATCTTTATTTAAAAAAAAAAAATAACGATCGACTTAAATTTTGACGTGTATATTAATTAGCTTATTCAGGGAAATGTTTGAAACAGCTCTAGAAAGCATCCATTAACATTTCTTCTTATTTTCAAATCCCCCCCCCCCTCCTTATTTAAAAAACTACCGATCCATGTGATGCACAGAATGAACATTTAATCATCTTTAAGAATATATATTTATATAAAGGGATGGTACACTTGCACACAATTTTTAGTTAAAAATACAGTGTGAATTTTCATTTCCCTTCTTTTTTTTATACTGCTATTCTCTATAAACCGTTCAAGCATAATTATGTATCATGATTTCACGGTCTATCTGTGCTTCCGGAAGTTTTTAGAGATCATTATATTTACTCGCTCGTTTGTTCTTTGTTACAGAATTACGATTCTTTTTCGTATGAATCAAGCAGAAAGGAGTTTACAACGCTATATGCTCTCTTTCTTATTACTCTTTCGTTGAAGGCTAATTTACACAATCTCATTAAAAAAATAATTTGGAATTTTTAGATATATTATCTTACAATGGATTGGATATAAGAGCCTTCTCTTAAAATGTTTTATGTTTTCTTGGTAAAGAAGAATGAGTTCTCCAGCTAGTATTTCTTTAGTAATATATATGTAACCTTTAGATATATATTAATGTTATACATTTATAGATATTAATATTGTAAAAGGATATAGTTACAGATTATATATAAAATATTAAAAGTTGCAGCTAAGTTTTGATAGGATGGTACCTCATATCTTAAATTTCTGCAAAACTAACAATACAATTTTAAAGACCAAAGTGGTCAAAAACAGGGGTCGGCAACCTTTTAGCTGTGGCGTGCCGAACCAATCTTATCAATATGATTCAGAGTGCCACACAGTATAACATTTTTGAGAAACAATTCGATTCCCATGATAATGCATGCAGAGTTGGAGAATAGAGGTCAATAATATTGATTTACACTTTTATAACACATTAATTTGGCATCATTTAAAGATATACAGTAAAAAATATAACTATTCATTCAACAACAAAAAAATAAAATTGTATATATAGTATGTATTTTTAATTATATCTATTAAAATAAGAAATACACAACATAAAATATAAATATTTCCCTTCATTATATATAGTTAAATAAAAAGATAAAAACAAACTAATGTGAACCTTGTGCTTGCACCACTCTACTTTCATATCTCAAAATTAGGAGTAGAACTAGTTACTTTCAATTTGACCCAATTCTGAACACTCAGTTGCTAAACAACTTCTTTAGAGACTCAAAATATTTTTCATATGAGGAAAGAATTTCTTCTAAGATTTGTAGAACCAAAGGCAGAAAGCAGGGGGAAAAAAATGCATGAAAATTTCTCTTTTCAAACAGTTAAACCTCTTCTGCTATGAAATTCAATAATTTACAAAATAATTATAAACGTATCTTTAAAGTTGTCTTTCTGATTTTTTGAAGTGAAACTTCTTTGCGGACGGGAGTGAATGGGAAATTTACCCAGTTTTGCTTAACAGTGAAAAAGCGAACGGAAGTAGTGATTCCGCCCCCCATCCCCCGAAACGTCGCCATGGTGAGGAGATAGAGGGCGAGAGGAAAAGAGAGAGCGGGAGGGGGGACACTACATGACTTGCGTCATATCCTTGAAAAAGTTGAACGATTGCTAAGGTGCATCAAAAGTATATCTTGCTGCTATGGACGAAAGGCGCTTAGGTATTGGTGACATTAAGTGGGTACCCTTGCTACTCTCGTAACGAACTCGCGTGGCGTATTTTCGTAGTTTTTATGTAATAAAAATGTGCCTGTTTTCAACGAATAAACGCACCCAAAATATTACCATTATATGGCTCTTCCCGTTACGGGAGTGTCTGGGGCATTGTGTATATGTCACTAACGTTCGCGCCAGAATCGCTACGGATAGTGCGTCTTGTAAGCAAACACAGTGACTTCTGTTGGTGATGCATTAAGTTTATATTGTTAATTTTTATTTCCATTGAATCAAAATAAATTCTGGTCAGATAGCCTAGAACAAATGCAAAAAGAGGAAAAGAGTTTCGTGAAAGAAAAAAAAAAGCAAAACTAGCAGCAATTCCTGGCGAAAGTCTATATATCATCAGGTAGTTCTGTCGCAGCTTTTATCATCTTTATCCATAAAGTTTTAGTGCTGTACACATCAGAGGCTGCTGCAATCATTGAATCCGATGATGATTAAAAGCCGATTATCTTAACTGGAGACTTTAATGTTAATTTTGCTTCAGAAGAAGCAAAGTTACTCATTGATTTCTTGAAACGGACACTGAATTTGACAATGAATACTGATTCTAGAGAAGGAAAAACAATATACGGAACCACGATTGATGCAGTTTTCTCACATTTTCTTGATTGACTACAATCGAGGATTTTTATATCCTACTTTAGTTACCACACACCTATTGTGTCTTTCTTAGACAATGATGATGCAGAAAATTGAATAAAAATATTTTCGTACAATAAATGAAGTTCGAATTTTATTCGATTAAAGTTATCTCAGCAGTTTAATATAATTAGATCTATTCCTGCATTTACGGCCAACGTTGCCAAAGAAGTTTCACTTCTATCACGTGGCTTTCCACGTTTTTTTTTTTTGTTTTTTTTGTTTGTAATTCTATAAATATCCATAATTCTGAAAATGTTTGTTAAATAAGGTCCATTACAAATTTAGCAAATTCCATCCACTTAAAAATTGACAAATTTGTATAGTAGCGCTAAGTGCCACTGAAAATTGTACCTAGTGCCACACATGCCAAAGGTTGCCAATCGCTGGTCTAAAACAAGGAATCCTCTTTTTTTCTTTCGTTGGAATTGGAAATGAAATCCCCGACACGTACACTAAGTATCTCTACATTGTAGCAGTTCCAGAGGTCTTTGAAAATTCTCAAAACGAATCTTCAGTTACTATTGAGAGAGAGAGACTTTTTATTATCCTAATACTTTATTATTCTTAAAATGGAAATATGTAATACATTGTAACTTGAATAACGAAACCTATCGGTGTGATTAATTATTTTGATTTAAACTAAGCAAGAATTCAAACATTTGAAAAAAAAATAGGCTCAAATTAAAAAAATATGAAACAAATTATGAAGCAGAATTTTGTCTCATGGGATACAATACAAGCATACAATATTTCCTGAATTTTAATTTTTTTCTCCTTAGAACCACTTAAGGGGGAAAACACTAAGCACTTGAAGGACATATTTCATAAAGCTGTAAACTTGTGTACAGCATTATTTTCGGCGAGTCTTGAGTTCGAGTCCTGATGCCACTAAAAACCAGTGGCCGCAGTAGCTTAGTGGCCAAAGTAACGGACTTGTGGTCGGTGTGTCATGAGTTCGAGCCTAGTGCCGCTGAAGATCCACCGTGTAGGAGAGCGATGCACTTTAAATATGTTGACAGCTGAATCCGTCTTCCCGTTGGTAGGGTGTGGTAGTTAGGAGAGGGGATGTGTCAACTTAGGTGTCATGTGTGCTCGTCACTTGACCATGGTTCAAAATTACGAGGTCCGTCGCCAATAGCCCTCGTGTAGCTAAACAGTGAGACGTTAATATTTACTCACTCACGCCACTAAAAACCAGCCACTTAGAGAGGATGATACTCGTTAAATTGTCGAGGCACAAAGTCCTGTCCCTGGTGTGGCATGGTAGTTTAGAGTGTGTAGCACCAGCTCAGGCTGCGTCCTCGTCACTTGATTGTGGTTCAGAATTTCGGGATCCGTCGTCCTCTCACGTAACTTCGAAATGCGCAGTTAATAATAAATTAACCAATGCGACACTTTTCAAAGGAAGCATATTTTTAAAAACTCGAGAATATTTATGATTTATTTATTAAATAATATAAAACGAATAGAGCCATGTGCAAAAACTAATTAAGTTTGAATGAGTATCTAGAAATATGTTATGTACATTTGCAACAATTGTATTAAACATTGTATCAATTAAAAATTGAAATGATGGCTGACATGGTCGCTTTTCCCTTTATATACATATTGCTGCATTCAATTATCCATAACGCATCTCATTGTCGAAACCAGTTAAACCAGAGGTATGACTTTTCAATAATAAAAGGAAGCGATATTTCGCCAAACTCGAGTCGCAAGAGGATTTTCTGTCACTTACTTATGTTGTCCACAAGATAGATGGACATTGGTAGATGGCTGCGAGTAAAGCGGAGGACGAAATCGAATCGGTGTCTTAAGGTCCATCTACACTTTTGAAAGCTGTCTGTGCGCGTGGGTGGGGGGTCAGAACTGTGGGGGCGAAAAGTATAAACGGATAAACTGAAGCAGGACATTGCGATCAGGGGGAGGGAAGAAATGCATTTATCACCCTGTTGTCGCCTCCATTGGAGATGACGTTGATGTACTAGGCGCTTTTAACTTTAGTTTGTATTTTATTTCCTTCCCCCTTTAAAGAGAGGATGGAGAACGAAGATGGACATCAACTGTTCCATTGCTTTTAAACTAATTTTCGATAAAACCGAGAAGTTTAAACTTTAATCTCTATATAGTGAATAGTTCGGGGAATGTGCGGGATAATGCATTTTAAAGGCCGAGTTCGAAATTCTTGAGCCATTTTTGATATATGATGTTTGACATATAGAGTTATATCACCCTTGGATTTAAGTTAAGAATAGTTTATGGAAGTTTCCTAATGGTAAATTCTCAGGCATATGCTTTCCTATACACAAAGTATTAACTTAAAAAGAAAAAGAAAGCTTATTGCTTGTACTATTGTACATATATGGAAGAATTATTTAATTTTATTTTTAAGTCTCTTTAAAATAAAAATTTATCTTTATATGTGTAAAAATATTCTCTTTTTAATTGCATTTAAAGGGAATAAATTTTTTTTTTATCGAACTAATTTTAAAAAAATGGCAAAAAATTGATTTTGCATTTTTTTTGGTCGTTGCAGATTTTACAGCAATTTTTGTTTTACGCAGGGATATTGTGTGACGGATCTATCCGCGTCCTTTCATTAATATAATCCTCTTGGGAAATATTTGGTTTATCAATTCGAGTTTATTCACAACCAACCATCAGAAGAAGAAACCTTGATTATTTAAATTAGGTCGGTGGTATATAGTCGGGGTTTCAAGCTAGTGAGGTGAGAGAGAAAGTGAGGAGACAGAATAGATTGCTACTGATCAGGTATTATACCATTTTATAGCGAATTTCAAATATTTGAAAGGTGAAAGAATTAAAGTGACGATTGGTCACTAAAGTTTAATTAGTGTTCAGATAATTAGGATAGTAGATTTTATCCTGAAATAAGATGGTCGATATATATTTAAAGTCTTCTCATAATTCGCACATCTCGTTATTAATCCACATATTGCTTAGATTGAGAACATCTCTTCACGTTGAAATTATTTGAATTCCTTGCTAAATTGTGTGATCAATATATAGATTGATTTTGGATATAGCTAGTCTTCCTTCCTTTCCTTCCACATCTGTTGGCGGGAATGAGAGAACATCTCATTTCTTACAATATAAATATATGATGATAGTAACTCAATCTTTTAAGTCTTTGTATATTCTTATTAGAAAAGTGGCATAATTCTCCATAAAGAGAGAACTCTGTATTTTTCTTTTTTTTCTTTTTCTCTTTTAAAAATTGGCGGTTGGGACTTAGTAAAAAAAAAATTCTACTTATGGTTTAGAAAAGGAAGAGTAATATTGAGAGAGATGACTGACACTGGAGGATTCAAGCTGTAAACAGGAACGTCTTAAGGCATGGGCTAACTGGGCCCCGGCTACAATGGGGGCCTCGTCTCGTTCTCATATCAGCCTTAATAAGATCACGATTCGAACAATTTCCCCGGTCAAATTTTATTTCCGGTAGTATTCTCCGAAAAACTGGGAATTTCGAACGATATGTCAACTGGCTATATGTGATGATTGTCGTCCCCGTATAGGCCTAAGCCTACCACCATACACCATCATTACTCATTCAGCCAAAAGGCGGCAGTCGGTCGAGTGGGTTTGTATGATTGTAAATCATGCACATTTATTTGCTTTGGGTTATTTTTTTTGTACGAGTATTTGACAACGCATGCTATGTACTGTCTACTTTTAAGGGTTATAGGTAGGGCCTACAAGTGTGTAGGGGCTCAGGGCCTCAAGAAGTCTTAAGACGTCCCTGGCTGTAAATCACTGTAACACTAAGAGGAATTTTTTTCTCACTTGTTAACTACAGCTCCTGTTATTAATAGTTAATATGTTGCTTCTGCCTGAGGTGTCTAAAAAGCGTGTCAGGTTAGGAGACTGAAGACTTTTGAGATTTTAGTTTGATGCTGAACTTACAAATACGCCTGTCGTATAGCACAAAAATAATAAACTATGGCTTACTGGATTTTTATTGCATATTTACACAGTGTATAAAAATATTTTATAAATAAGTACAAATTAGAAATTTTTAAGTTAGGATCCTTTAAGACTCAAAATGTTTTTCTGTTCGTTTAAGCCAGGGGTGACCAACTTTTTGGGGAAGAAGAGTGCTCCTTTTTCAAAATATATATATATGTGCATGCCACTTTTATTTTTCTAACAGACAAAAGAATATGAAAAAGGGAAAAAACGTTACTGTGTTATATTATGGATTTTTTTACACAAATAGCACATTTTCTTATGCAAGTCTAAGTTGTCGAAATTGAAAAATAATTTAATATACGAGACAGAAGCAAACTTAGGTTTTATTGTTAATAAGCTTTTTACAATTTTTTTTTTCAAATCAGTTAGGTTACGTATGAAATAAAAAAAGAGTAACTTAAACATTCAATTCTAAATAATTACAAAACAATCAGGACTTTCTAAATGTGGTTTTTGAATTGATAGTTTTTTTTTTTTACCGAATCATCTACATTAGAATCAGTTTTCGAAAATACTAACAAAATTAGGTTGTTTTAGGTGTGTACAGCTAATTTTGAGAGATATTTTGATTTTATAAATTTCATAATAGAAAACATTTGTTCACAAACGTGTTGATTCAAACCTACGACAACATCTGACAGCCAAATCATGAAAATCTGAAAAGTTGTTTTTTGATATAAGTTTCAAAAATTCATCATTGAACGGATCCCTTGCAGTTGAAATGTTCCTTATATTCTCTATTCAGTGTAGTATGGTGCCAGTGGCGTAATAAAGAATATTAAGGCCCCCTCTTCAAACAGAGGTTTTGGGCCCCAAGCCCAAATACGTACTTAGCATCAATCAAGCTTTGAGCCCCCTAGAGTCCTTGCCCCTTCCCCCGCAATGCGGGGGTTTTACGTTACGCCACTGTATGGTGTGAGGGTCAATAATCATCAAATTGAAAATTATCAAACCTAACACTAAATTAATACTGCAAAATAAAAAAAAATTACTGTCAAAGCTCGGAGCAATATCATATGTTAGATATATGATCAATTACGGTAGGGAAAAAAGTGTAACCTCTTGTCTTTTTAATCCTCGTAAATTCAAATTACTTAAAGTATCCGACTACTTGCAACAACTTTTTTAAAAAAAATGGAGATATGGGGATTTTTTTGTGGTTTTTAGATTTTAATACATTTTAAGAAAAAATGTGCTTAAATTAAGAAGATAAAAAGAAATTATCATTACTAAAATGGAAAAAAATTTGATAAAAATTTACAAAATTTACATAAATGGGGCCCATTTTGTACCAAAAGTTTATGAACAAATTTTCAAATTTTTAGTTCTGATGTGTTGCTATATGCTATTAATTTTTGAAATGACCTTCAGGATAAGAGATATTTTAATTTTTACAAAAACTAGAACCCCTTATCTTAGTTATTATACGAAATTGCTTTAAAAAAAAACAGTGATTATATTCACATAGAGGCTGTAAATTTTGTAATAAAACAGTGATTGATAAATCTGAAGGTTAAAAACTTCTACTATTATACAGAAAAAATTTCGAAACTTTTTGAACAATTTAAGCATTTAAAAAAAAAGACACACATTTCGAGTAAAACGCGTTTTAAAGAAAAACATATATCTTGCTTTTTTTTTATAGTAATGGCATCTGCTTTTACTAAAACACTTGTAGTTTTTGTTCCAGGGAATGAAAAATAATAAACATGGTATTTTTTATAAAGCTAATAAGATGGTCTATAAAATAAAATCATAAAATAAATTGTCAATTTTTGGAAAAACTCACAATTTTAGGGTAGTCGGATACCTTAAATGATCCATATTATCGGTTAAGAAAAGCTAAATCCCAAAGCCAGTTTTCCTTCTTGAGTAGCAAACATTTACTGGGTTGTTTTCATTGTTTTTTCTTACAGATATTTAATATAAAACACACGCTCCCTCAAATTCTAAAATGTCCCACGTGCACTTCCTGTGGGAAGCCTGCGCACACAACAACGAAGGAGTATTTTCTATATTATAAAATTTCCTATTGCAATTCAATTGAGTGCATTTAAAATAAATTTTGTGGTCTTTTTGTCTGAGACAACTGCATTTCAATAAAACTTTAAGAAATTGGTATTTACTATTATCTTAACAAATTGTTTAATAAGTCTTCACGTGCTACTTTTGCAACTCAGCCGTGCCAAACAGTGGCACGCGTGCCGCGGGTTGGTCACCCCTGTCTTAGACTAAAACCATGAAGGGGAAAAAAAGCTATTATTATTGGAAAATATTTGCAATGGTCTTCTAAAAAAAGATATCTAAAATAACTTTTATAATTCTCATCTCAATTAGGCAAATGACGTCACCATGTTGAATATTTCAAAGGACCCAAATTTTGATGTTAATGGATTAATCAAATTAATAATTTTTGTAATTAAATTTTTTTAAAAATTTCTCTGTATAGGTACCGTTTTTCTCCTCATCTAATTTCTCATCTTAAAATCAGCTCAAATTTTGAATTTTCTAAAAATTATTGAAATAAAATTTTTTAAATTATGAGGTTCTCTGCATGAAAATGGAATTATCAATAAGAAAAGAAGAAAAAAGAGAGAAAAAACCGATTGTGTGAGCAGTAAAATGTGCATCTTTTTTATGCTCCTAATACATGAATTTTCCGATTGATTAATACCTTGAAGAATTTGAGACTTTTTCTTCCATTTAACGTGCAAAAGTTTCTTTTATTTCCAAGAACGTGCCTACAGTGAACATACGACTCAGGCTACGAAGTTCACGATGAAATAAAGGCCTCTTATTGAGTGACTAATATAATTCACATTTCATTTTTGCCCAGGTAGGTAAAAACCGAAGAGTGTTTAATTTATGTCTAGTCAGGTGGCGGAGCAGTGCTTGATGGGATAATACAGTTTGTAAGTGTACAGGGTCAGTAGAAATGATGGACCCGATTTAAAAAGTTTATGTTATCGAAACTACTCGCGTATTACAATAAATGAATACATGAATGTAAAGAGAAATATACCAAGATTTTTTTTCTGTTACAAATGTTCAATGTTTGGCACTTTTGTTACATGGCATACGTCCAATGTGTGATCTAGTTCGATCCATACATTTTGCAGTATTTTTCTATCAATGGTTCGGAATGTTGCCCAAATGCTTACTTGTCATCCTTTGATATTTGTTGTGTCAATTGCAAATGACACGACTTGAATTTTAATTTTTTTTGTAAAATTTTCCATTCCGTTTTCTGGAGCATTTTAAGTCTACAGGTGGCAACTGTCGTAGACTTCCGTGAACTTTGAACGAAACTCTGTTTCACTCCCTCCACTATTTCTTCCGAGACGCTTGGCTGGTAGATGCTTTTCTTTTTCTCAAGCAACTTGTTTACTCAAATTGATGATGCCGTTGCAAAAGGCTTTTGCTGGTTGGTGCTTCTTTTCCGTTGTGATTTCTAAATGCTTCGCGCCGAAATAACTGAAAAACCTCGTGTATACACAATGAATTTGATCATTGCTGTTGATCATTGGTGGGGAAAAACATGATATATTTCTCTTTATATTCATGTATCACTTTTTGTAATATGTGCAGTAGTATCAAAAATATATGATTTTTTAAAATCAGGTCCAACATTTGTACACACCCTGTATTTAATTAACTAGCTGTATGGCCCGGCATTGCACGGGCTTTCTCTGTTTTTATATATTTTCTTTTCCCTTCACAAAATCAGCAATAAATATTTTATAACTTAAGACTGTGTTTTCTTTCTTGCACCTTTGAATAAGCAATGAACGGAATTTATATAAAGATATTGCTCATTACTTTATCCCTAAAAAGATAAATTGAATAAAGAGGATTTGAGAAGTTGATAGTGATATCCTGAATCAGTTTCGCAGAATATATTTTACAGATAATTTGAGGCTTTTGTAACATACGTCTCACAGACTTATAAGTTGCAAATCTAAAGTGAAAAAGATTATAATAGTTACAGTTTTTTGTGGGATATGGAGCATACAACAAAGGCTATTATCCCATTATAATAGCTAGAAATTATGAAGCAATAGGTTATATATAGAAAGGGATTAAAAGAAATATCTGAATTTTTTAAAAAAAATTCAAGTTTATAATGTTGGATTATTTAATAGTGTTGATGGTACTTTGTGTCTACTATTAGTGGAAGAGGAATAAGCAAAACTCAAACAAAAATTGCTGTGTATCATAGAAAATCGAACAAATCTGTTAAAATATTAGAAAAAAAAATGATTTATTTGCAATAGGTTCTATTACACAATGTTAGAGAGATTCATTTTGATTCAAATATATAAGCTCAATTTTTAAAAAAAGTAATTTTTAAAACTATTTTAAAAAACATTCTATTGTGTTCAACTTATTTGACTAAAAATCTAAATAAAAATTGTGTGTGTGGGTTTCGAGAATATTTAAAGCATAAATGGGAAAAGCTGTACACGGTATAAATTTTATTTCCAAAGTCTATACAATAGAAACTTATTAATTCGAACTAATTGGGTCTCTAGGTCTTCCATATTAATGAAAGGTCCGAATTAAATAATATAACTATATAATGAACTAGGATACATCGATAAACACTCCATACAGTTAAAATCATTTGTATTTTGAAATCAGTAAATCAAAATAGTAAATAATTGTGCGAAAAATAACTCTACTCAATACATTACTTGTATAATATGCATTAAAAACATGATATCTGGTAGTTTTATATTTATTAATTATGAATTTTTTGTGTGAGTGAGAAAGAATTTATTAATGTCGCACTATAAAGCAACACGAGGGCTTTTGAAGACGGACTTCGCAATTTGGAACCTCGGCTAAATGACGATTACGGCACCTGACCTGGCACACTTCTCCAAATGCACATCACGTCAACGGGAGGACTTTGAGCCTCGACAGATTTAACGTGCATCAGTACCAATAAGTATTCAGTGGCACTAGGGCTTGAACCCATGACACACCGGCCACGAATTCGTGCCCATAACGGAAAATGCAACATTTCGTTTAACGAGGTCTGAATTAATTAGGTACATGGGCGTAGCCACCGTCATATCAATAATACGGGCCCCCTAAGTTACAGGGGTCCAGCATGTGTAATAAAAAAAATCGTAACATTTTATCAATAGTCCCATTAAAAGAGCTCTCATCCCCCCCCCCCAAAAAAAAGGCACTTAAGGAATTTTGATATACAGGGTCCACTCAGAACTGGCTACGCCAGTGATTAGGGATGGTAATTACTGTATTTCCTTGAAAGTAGGAACCCTATCTTATAATAAAATGTTGCTACAAAAGACGCTTTAGGGCTTATTTTCAGGTGTGATCCCCTATTTTTCATGCATAATAATTAACAATTTATCATACTAAAGAATCACATACAGTCGACTCTCGATCATTCAAACCTTCTATAATTCGAAGTATATGCTCAGTCCCTAGAAAAAATCTTGATATTTCAAACTAAACCAATACGTTTGGGTACTCTCAATAATTCGAAGTAAAATCTATGGCTGGCCAGACTACAACACGCATTAGTTCGAAGTTATCTTATAAAACTCTCTACAATTCGAATACTCACTATCACGTACCGTCCTGTAGCAAACAGGCTGGAGCTTACAAGTTTTGTGTTGTATTGTCTCTGCGTGTCTCCCCTGTAATGTAGCCCCTTTGATGACCATCTGTCTGCTACCCCTTCTTAGTGTTTTCCAATTCATCAAGTGAAAATTCACTTTTATTGCTTTCCTTCTTCAAGTGGACAATCGACCAACCGCACCTGTTGTCAGCCGTCCATATCTTTTGTTTAACACTTGGCCTTGCTACACATGTGTTCAGAAAGGATGGGTTCAGAATAGGATTGTGTATGAATATATTCTTTTAATATACAGGACTTTTAACTTCTGTATAATATTTACATGTACATTTTAAAAATCACTTTAAAATAATTTTATACATATGTTCATTTGTGGCTTTATTACGTGGTTTCAAATTTAAATATGTTAGAAAAAAAAATCTCTTCGAGTATTTTGGGAGTTTTTCTACCCTTTTGACAATTCGAACTTTTGATAATTCGAAGTTTTTCATTGTTTCTTCCAACTTCGAATTATCGAGAGTCGACTGTATTTACACGGGGGAAAAAATGAATATTCAAACACAGTCATGTCGTCGTCTTCTAAAATATTGTCTTAAAGCTTATTACAATTTGCATCACCAAAGGAAGTTATCCATCCAGTGTTGGGATGCTTCGCCTTTTTCAGGCGATCATTCTATGGCTAGCAAGGATGAATGTTTAAAATTGGGCCTGGAAACATTAAAACGTTTTTTTCCCTAGACCACTCGGCTACCGCCGCCACCCGAGGTTATCGTACTCTGATTGTTGCCACTCTACTAACCACTTGCAGTCGGGTCCATTATTTATCAGATTTACACGTGTGTTGTATCTGAATTTCGATTGGTCATTCGGCAATATCTGAGGAAAGTCTGACGATCTTAAACTAAGACTTATTTTGGAAGTAGGATTTATATATATTGCAAAAGATCTTGAAAATTTAAGTTAGAGTTTAGTTTTTGATTATCTTGTTGGAAAAAAGAAATGTAAAACTTCCTTTCTCTCTTTACTCTCAAAGCAATTTTAAAAACTATAATGTATCTAAATCATTAACTTTTGGTTATTTTTAAAACAATAACGTCTAATTTTATATTAATTCTCTTCTGCGATGTAGCCCATTGGTCAAGGTCTCGAACTCGTGGCTAGCATGTCCTGAGTTCGAGCCTAGTACCGCTGAAAACCCACCTTGCAGAGGTGGCCGATGCACGTTAAAAAAAAAACAGGGCTCAAATGTCCTCCCGTTGGTGTGGTGGGAAAGTTAAGAGAGGGGGGGGGTATCAACTCAGGTGTCACCCCATCACGTGACCAGGGTTCAAAATTACGAGGTCCGTCACCAACAATCCTCGAGCAGTTTTTTATAGTGCTCGTAAATACAACTCTCACTCACTAATATCATTGTTTCAAAACCTCAGTAACAAATTGCATTATTAACGGATGCAGGTATTTCATTTCTAATTTACGTTTTCTGGAACTAAAATCCAGTAAGAACATTTCCAGAGGTCGATTCACTCAGACTGCCGCCTTTTAATCAAATTAACTCCTGATGGTCACTATATTTCCGTTCTCGTATTAGATGCGTCAAATATCACGTCAGCAATAATTTGACCGTAGATTAAGGTCAAACCACATCCTACGCGGAATGTCCACTCTGACCTGAACCTCTGGCTGTGGGGGGTTCCGCACCCGATAGGAAAATACACGTTTGGGTGGGTACGAAGCCGGCCGTGGGCGTACCGGGAAAAAAAAGGACGCCTCTGCAATGGGTGAGGTGTGTAAGAAATAGGGATGGGCTGCAGTAGAGAAAGTAATCCTAATTGCAGAAGTAAATAGTGTTGGTCGGAAGTGCAGCAATTGCTTTTTCAGAAATCTTTGCCCATGAATACGTATAGGTGTCTTTTCGTCGCAAGTTATATGAATGAATGAGTCTGGGATGCGTAAAAAGGATATTCAATGGCTCCAAGTTTTTCTTTTTTAGTTATGAACGTTCGGTTTATCTTTTTGATGTTGAATCTTTTATTTAACACTTTATTAGATGCGTGGGGGTGGATGCGTCAATCATTAATTTTAAATTTTATGAGGAACGGGAGATGTAAAGAATCAACAGGCGCAATGAATTGAAATGAGGACTGAGATTATGAATGTGGAAGAGAAAATAGATGAAGTATGAAAAGTTGATAGTGTTCTCTTAATCTTAAAATTGAACTTAATGGTGATTGTTCCTGAAAGGATATAAATATATTACCTATTGAAATATAGATTGATTATACAAAAATTTGAATAAAATGAAAATATTTACTTCGATTAGAGAGATGAGAGTTACTGTTAATTTGTATTACGTAATACCTTATTTTTCCAGCAGAGAAAGAAAAATTCGTTTCAAAAATTGTGGCTTGTGTGTTATTTTATCTATCCCCATCCATCTAAGTTCATAATTCAAAAAAGTTTTATATGTTCTTTCCCGTAAGATATAAGGAATTCATTCCAACTTCTGAAAGTGTTTGTTTAAATGCATATCTCAAACTAGAGCGCTCACAGTGAATACGCAGGACTGACTGACTGAATATTAACGTCACACTGTTCAGCTACATGAGGGCTTTTGGTGACGAACCTCGTAATTTTGAACCATGGTCAAGTGACGAGGACGACACCTGAGCTGGCACCCCCTCTCCTAACTACCATACCACACCGTTTGAGCTCTCGACAGATTTAACGTTCATCGCTCCCCTACATGGTACTGGGTTCGAACTCATGACACGCCAGCCACAAGTCCGTTACTTTTACCACTAGGCTACCACGGCCACACGAATACGCAGACAAGCTAAGACTTGGAAGTCTGTTTCGATGCTATTGAAATGATCACGGTAGCCGAGTAAACATGGTTGCGAACTCGTGGATGGCGTTGTCAAATCGCAGGTTCGAGTTCTAGAGCAATTGAAAGCCTGCTGCGTAGAAGGGCTGATGCACGCTAAAACTGTCGTAGTTCAAAGTTCTTTTGTTGGTGTAGAGTAGAAGCTCGAATAGGGGAGTAGCAGCTCAGGTGTCGTCCTCGTCCCTTAACCGTGGTTCAAAATTACTATTGTGGTTTCGTCACCAATAGGCTCGCGTTGCTTCGGAGTTCGACGTATATTGAAAATCTAATCAAATCAAATCGATACTACTCAACGCCAAATGTGGCAACTCCGAGCAGTAATGATACTAGCATATCGTTATTATAATGTATTTAAGACTATGTGCATGCACATGTTTCCATTTATTTTCGCTCTGGCTCGTCGCATTGGCAAGTAAAAAATATTAGTTTAAAAAAACTTTAAAAAAACATGCTTTTATAGTTAATTGAACTAAGGAATTGCTAACGCATCCTCCCCCTTTTCACACAAAGAACACTTGTTCGTTTGTTGTATTTACCATGAGCGTTTTCGCTTTAGGGTTGTAACTTATTCTTTTAGCCGCCAAATCTGGAAATGGGAAACGGCCGCTGTGGCCGAGTGGTCTAGACATCGGATCATGGCTAGCATGTCATGAGTTCGATCCTAGTACCACTAAAGACCCACCGTGTAGGGGAGCGATGCTCGTAAAATCTGTCGAGAGCTCAAACGTCCTCCGATTGGTGTGGTGTGGTAGTTAGGAGAGGGGTGCCAGCTCAGGTGTCGTCCGCGTCACTTGACCATGGTTCAAAATTACGCGGACCGTCGCCAAAAGCCCTCGTGTTGCTAATCAGTGCGACGTTAATATTCTCTCACTCTCACTGGAAATGGGAAATCGTTAATCCTGATCAGGAGAATGGAATAAATATATTAAATTATTGTATTGTCATTGGTTCTTGACAAGTGTTCAAAATTTTGAATTAATCTCACCTTTTATAGTAGGTAAAAATCGATTTCAAAGATTCCGTTACATACAGGTGAAGCTAATAAAAGCGTATTAAAAAAGCGGCTTCATAGATAAAACTTAATATTTTTTTCTTTTTCCGATCAAAGTGCCCACAGTAAATCAAAACAATTTAAATCGTATAGAAGGCTGTAATCGAGGAATAATGATACTATCAAGATGACTGAATCACGAAAATCGTAGCGAGTGATTATTAACGTCGCACTATAAAGCAACATGAGGACTACTGGCGACGGACTTTGTAATTTCGAACCATGATCTTATGACGAGGATGACACCCCCCCTGTGCTGACACCCCAGTCTTCTAACTCACTCTACACCAACGTGAGGACTTTGAGCCCTGACAGATTTATGATGCTCAGCCCTTCTATATGTATGTATGTGTACTCGAACTCAGGACGCACCAACCACGGGTTAGTGACTAAGACGAAATAAGCTATCGCGGCTTTCGAAGAGTGTGGCAGAATTTTATATACGGATGTAGAGATGAAGAAGTAAAAGATTTTATTAATATATCCATAAGATAAGTAGAAAGTTCTATTATTCATCACTACTCAGTAGTGCAAAGAAGAACATTTGCCCCCCCCCCCTGCAAAGTCAAGTTTTGGGCCCCTAGAACCCTGATTCCCCCTCCCCCCTGCGATACGGGGTTGTGGGGGTGTACGTTACGCCACTGTCCTACTCAACTACTAGAAAAATTTAAAACTCTGATGATCTGTTAGATGATATATATATACACAGGAGCTTTCGAAATATTTTTCGCGGAACTTTCTCGTAAAGCTATGTGAAGTTTTTTTCCCCTTCTTTTTTTAGATTTTCAAAATTGATTTGATTTTTGAGTTTGTCTCAATACTCTCTTGCCTTTATAAGCTAAAATTGTTTAGTATTAAATCATATTTTTTCTTGTGGGTTTTAAATGTTTGACTTTTATTATAAAGAGATTTAAAGAGTTTTACTTTTTAGATGTCGAGAAAAAATTTTTTCAAAGCAATTTTGACATTAAAAAAAATCAACCCACATTTTCCAGTATTTAAAGATTTTATTATAAGAAATTTTTGATCATTTTAACGATTATAGTTATAAAACATATTAAATCGTTAATCATGCATTATATTTTTTTAGAATTGTAAACTTTTTTGTTGCAAACTATAGTAGATGCATTATTTAAAATGAATTATTCTGACATACATTAAGCATGTCATTATTATATTTATATAATAGCCTAAAATTTTTTTTAAATATTTTCGGGAAGCAACGCGATGATAGAAAAAAAAAAAAAAAAAAAAATTTCCTTGCTGTGGAGAAATCTTAGACACCAAACTATTTTGATTTAACTTTTTATTATATGGATTTCAGTCTTATGAATAAGGTTGTCAAAGAATATTCCAAATAGTACCAATAGATGGCGCTGATAAACACATTCAACCATCTGAGCAACTCATGTTATTCATTCAAGAGAATCACTCGTCTGATAATCTATTGCCAGGTTCTAAGGGTTTTTAAATGATCGAATCTTCATTTTGGTTTAAAAAAAAGATTGAAACAAAGGGAAGGTAACCGAATGTTCGTGATGGAAAACTCGTTTCTTCGTTGTGATAGGAATTTAAGTGCTTCTGACGAATTTTTCTAAGCAGAGAGATTGTTTTGTTGCACATTAAATATATCCAGGTTGAAATTCTCAAATAAGTGTGGTGTGGTAGTTTGTAGTGGGATGCGTGTTCAGGTGTCGTCCATGTCACTTCACCGAAGTTCAAGAATACGAGGTCCAAGGCAATGAATGTGTTGCTTTGTTTTTTCTCTTACTTCGGAATTAATTTTTTTTTTAAACTCTGAAAGAAAATGTATTTTTATTAATAATATTTACTCACTGGCTGAGCTAGTTCTGAGTGAGCCCTGTTTCAAAATTCCTCCGATACCCTTTTTTAGGTATGGGAGCCCTGATAGTGGGATCGTGTATAAACATGTTGGGGGCCCCGTATCTTTTGATACAGCTGATAGAGCGGTAACTACTCCCCTGATTTTACTGGAAAAGTAGTTTCTTTCTAAATTTAAAATGTTTCCTAGTAATTGAAAGGATGATATATTTCTGGGCGATCTCTTATCTTATTTTTTTTTTGAGATTACCAGAAAGATATTTTTCAGAAAATGAGTTTGATCTAGTTTTCTTTAAATTTTTGAATTCGCATGCACACAAGGATGAGACAATTATAATTTTTCACCGGTAGTTTATTTTAATGAGTGGTCAAAGAAGAGAGGTGGCGATTTAGCAACATTCTGAGTATTAATTAAAATTTAAAAAAAAAAAAATTTATATATAATTCAAATTTTTAAAATAAAATTATTTATCAGAGTGTCTTTTCTCATTTCTGCTTCGTCTGAAAGTAATCTACATGTTTATTACTACAGAAAATAAACTCTAATTTTCTATATTTGTAAAAGAACTTTTTTATATCGTTTTAATGCGATAAAAGTGAATATAATTATATTTTCTAGTTCTTTTTATTTCTTCTGTCGCCTAAGTTCATCAATCAAATAGTTTTGAGAAATCAACATTGTAAAGTCAAATCTTTCACAATGGATTTACCTTTTGGATAAAATGAATAATATTCACAGGAGATTTATCCACTTGTCTGTACTGTGAGAAATTTCTGTATACAGTGAAAATCGCTTAACACGAAACTGAAATATTTTTTTGTGTTAACGGATATTGCAACCCCCCCCCCTCAAAAAAAAAAAAAAGTTTATTTAGAGTTTATTTTATTTACATAGATATGTATATATGCATATACATAATAAAAATAAAATTTAAAAAAAACATTCACAGAATTTTTAAAAATTTAATACACAATTTTCGAATTTTTTGAAAAACAAAACATTTATCGAATTTCCGGAAAATATTCTGATATTTTTCTCCGCACTTTTTTTTAGCATCGTATTGTCAAAAAAATTGTTCGATATCGTCCATTTTGCTATTCATTTCACCATTAAAATGTGCATCTAAATAACTGCGCACACTTTTCATGACGTTCCTCATTTCGGATGATGTGGGAACGATCATTCATTTCATTTTCATCATCGGAATCTGCCTCACTGATATTTTTTGAGCTTTGAACAAACTCCAAAATGTCTTCATCTGCCATAATCAGGACAGTACACACATTATCATCATCTACTGCAATGAATTCTTCCGATAACACAATAGGACAGTCCAATCTGGCTGGTGTTTTCAGTACTTTGTTCATTCCTTTAAAAAAAATATATATTTTTTCGTGTTAAGCGATTTCGTTTCGTGTTAAGAGAAAAATGCATGAAAATACATAGTAGTTTGTCGGGATCGTTGTATTATTTCGTGTTAACCGATATTTCGTCTTAAGCGTTTTCGCGTTTAACGTATTTTACAGTACTTTGTTTTAATAATCACAATGATATGTTATCAATCTCTGTAGATGCTCAAAATCTTAATGCTGGCATGGCATGGAACTTCGGAAAGTGGGATGCTAGTTCATATGTCGTTCTCGTCAGTGGCGTAACGTAAACCCCCACATCACGAGGGGGGAGGGCAAAGGTTATGGTTTTGTAATCCTTTGCAAGATCTGGCTTGAGGTCCAAAATCAGACTTTGCAAAGGAGCTCTAATATTTTCCGTTATGCCATTGCCCTTGGACCAACGTTCATAATTACTAAGTCCGTCATTAGTAGCCTTTGTACAGCATAAAAGAACGAAATTAATAAAAAAATCAAATGAAATTATATTATCAATTAAATATTTTCTCTTTCTTACAGCACAAACAAGTGGATGATGAAAAATGAATTGTCATCAAGAATTTCTACTTCACTTAAGAAAAATTATTCATATTATGATTTTGAATTTATTAGCTCTCCTTTCTCTGCGCTTAGTGGCCGCAGCAGCCTAGTGGTCAAGGTATCGGATCATGGCTGGCATGTCATGAGTTCGAACCCAGTAATACTAAAGACCCGCCGTGTAGGGGAGATGCATGTTAAATATGTCGAGGTTCACAACCCGTTGGTGTGGTAGTTAGGAGAGGGAGGTCCCTGCTCAGGTGTCGTCCTCGTCATTTGACCATAGTTCAAAATTACGAGGTTCATCACCAAAAGCCCTCATGTAGCTGAACAGAGCGACGTTAATATTCACTCATTCACATTCTCCGCGTTTATCAGATAATTTGAATTTGAGCTTTCTAAGCATGTTATAATATTCTACGGAATTTCATTCATCCTTTAAAATTTAGATTAATTGCATTTTTTTTTTTTGGATCCATGAGTGAGTGAATATTAACGTCGCACTGTTCAGCTACACGAGGGCTTTTGGTGACGGACCTCGTAATTTAGAACCATGGTGAAGTGTCGAGGACGACACCTGAACTAGCACCCCCTCTCCTAACTACCATACCACACCAACGGGAGGACGTTTGAGCTCTTTATTTGGATCTAATAAAGTACATCCAAATGAATATATTTATCAAAATTCTATAAATACTTTTCATTTCATTTTTCGAAAATATTTTTATGTGTATTTTAAATTTAAAATCCTTTTACAGAAATCCATCAGTGAATTTTCAAAGATCATTATCTGACATAATAGATAAAATCGAAAGAAAAAAAATACAATCACACAAACTTTTTTTTTAATTCTTCCGAATGCACATTTTATTTGTTGTTGTTGGCGTGAAGGGAAGGAATGAACGTTGCCAGAGCCTGTGAGACAGGTTAGACTTCTTAACGATAGATGGCGACACCACCTCCACAATTTAGGCATGGAACTGTAGGGGAGGGAAATATTCTCCAGCCCCCTGCACTCGTGGTTTCTGCTGCGACCGCCCACAACTTTCGGACCCACTGATTTAACGAGCACGTGCGTATTCGGTGGCATCGAACCCAGACCCTCCGGTCTGGAGTCCGATGCTCTAACCACTAGGCACACACATTTTATTTAAATAGAACAATTACTATTAACTAAGGAAAAGCTTCTTTTTAGGATATTATTAAATCCAGTGATTATTAGCTACCCAAATAGGGCTGAAGCATTCCTTCAGTCTGATCACAGCCAAAATACGCTTATAATATTGGACCATGGCCGTGTGAGGGAATAGTAACGTCGCATAATTCAGCTACACGACAGCTTTTGGCGACGGACTTCGTAAGTTTGAACCATGGTCAAGTGTTGAGGACGACACCTGAGTGGCATGGCTCTCCAAACTTCCACACCACTCCAAAGGGTTTGAACGTCGACATACTTAACGTGCATCGGCCCGAAAGCACTAGGCTCGAACTCATGACACGCCTGCCACGAGTCTGTTGCCTTGACCACTAGGCTACCGCAGTGGAACCATGGCTGAATGAGGTTGATACTTGTGAGCTGGAAGTATCTCAACTCTTTTCACGCCAACGTGAGAAGTGAACACGGACAGATGCAACGTGCATTAAATCCTTCTTACATGACTCGTTTTTAGTGGAATTAGGATTCGAACAAGCGGCTGGAATAAGACATAGCTTGTTACGAGGTTGATATCGCGACCAAACTCGACTACCGCGGCCCGTATCTTTCTAGGATAGTAAAGTAAAAATGAAACACACAACTGTTTTGGCTTATTTTCATATGAAAAAAGCGTCGAATTTATGTCATATTCTGTAATATTAGGTGAAAACCTTAATCCGTTAACAAAACAATTGGTAACTCCGCGTTAACTTCGTAAGAAATATCATACTTCAATATATATATACTAGCTTTTACCCGCGGCTCCGCTCGCGTTGATGTCTTTAAATAACTGTCAAAGTCGCAATCATTATCATTAGAAAGTAAATATTATAGTATGATAATTTTTTTATTGCTTGTGACTGGAACCAATAAAATTTAAAAATTCTAATATTGAGCGAAGTTTTTAAAAACTGAAAACGTAATTTATTATAATAATTAACAACAAAAATTCAATAACTTTAACTATTAATATTTTTAAAAATCGAAAGTATCTACGTTTGATATATAATTCATCTTCCATTTGTTCTACTTTTCTTCCTCTTACTTTTTTTTATAATACATTTCCCTCCCTCCTCCGCACGTCGTTTAAATTTTCAATGTTGATTTTATGGACAATAAATCAAAACTTTTTATGAAACTGTCAATTAATATTACTATAGAATTTTCAATATCGCGCGCGTAATTCATTAAAACTTTATTTCGTTTCCCTCTTCAAAAAGTGGGAGAAAATTTGCATTAAAATATCTGGGATTGTCGGAATAGAGAACTTCTTAGCCAACTTGGCGATATTTCTCAAAGTTTGAGTTTGACATTTAATAAATGTAACGTAATAAGTGTTAGACATTTAATAAAAAAACCATTTAAAAAATTGCTTTTGTAAAGATGCCAAATTACACTTTGTTTCAGTTATTTGTTACAAATGTGAGAAAATTTTTATTAAAATTTTCATTCTTGACCAAATGCATAATTTTGCGCCAACTTGGCGGGGAGTAAGCAACGTCCCACGGTTTTACACACATAGTTCCCGTAGGAATACGGAGATGAAATATACCTTATGTTACCCGCTGATAATGTAGCTTTCCATTGGTGAAAGAATTTTTAAAATCGCACCAGCCGTTTCCGAGTTTAGCCGGAACAAACAGACAGACAGACAAAAAATTTTAAAATTGATTTTTTGATATAAGCATCTTACATACCTTTAAACGCATTTAGTAAAAAGCTGCTAATTTGAAATTACAAACAGACACTTCAATTTTATTTATTTATATAGATATATAAATTGGATGTTTGTATACATGTGAAATAGCTTCACTTCAACACTGTTCATCCGATCACTATGAAAATTGGCATAATGTATTTTTATTTGTGGAGAAGGTTTTTGTGCTATCCTCTTTGTTGCAGCTACCCACCAGGTGGCGCTACAGCAACTCAACTTTTGTACCATTCAATCCATCGCCAAACTACCAACGTGGTTACCAAAAATGATGCCAACTTGGCTATATCGCCATTATTTCACTGTGCCATTATTCTGCAACAAACGGCGTTGCTCTTGCAAATATTACAATTTTAACAAAAAAAACAAAAACAAAATACAACAGAAATTAAAATTAACGTATTACACATCCATATATAAATTATTCACACTATATTTTAAGCGTTCATTACACGAATTTTGTAACAAAGTGTTACTTTTGCGGAGCTTAAAAAGGTTTTCAAAAATCGACCCACAAGAGAGCTATGAGGCGTTGTAAATAAAAAAAAAATATATCCTTTTTATTAGCCATTAGATCTAGACTTAAAATTTAACAAATACAGTTTCTTTGTTGTTGTTGTTCAGCTGGGATATGCAAAAAGCTTTTTTATGTTTAATTTGCAATTCACTTTAAAATTAACTCATTAAAAACTTCTTTATCCTTCACAATCTGTATTGTTTAATTTTTCAATTCACCCGTGCGAAGAACGGGTATACCAGCTAGTATTTCATAAAATACTTAACCTCTATCGTGTA
This sequence comes from Trichonephila clavata, assembly GCA_019973975.1. Classification (NCBI taxonomy): domain Eukaryota; kingdom Metazoa; phylum Arthropoda; class Arachnida; order Araneae; family Nephilidae; genus Trichonephila; species Trichonephila clavata. The sequence goes on along the minus strand of BMAO01037519.1, from coordinate 173,898 downwards.
ACATATTACCCCATTTTCCCTAAGATTTTATCCTTTAATCCATCAACAAAACATGTTTATTTCGACGATTAATTCATTCTCAATGAATGTATATTTATTAAGGCGCACTTCAAACATAAGGGGGCAATAATTCATTCTTGAAGTTCGGTATTGCAACTATACGAGGCAGCAGTGGTATTTTACATGTGTGGCGATTACAGTCGTTCTCTATCAAACATGCTCCCAGTATTGTTATGCTAAAATTATTTGGTACTTATCCGTTTCGTTGGCGCAACTGATACGACCGACGCCAAACGGAATATTCCTACTGGTAACCTTTTACCGCCACATTTCCGAAACAAGCCGTGGTCTTTTCTTATCAATAACGTCTAAATACCCTTTTATAAGTTTCACTTGTATGAAACGGACCACTTTAAAATGTCAGATTAATTCGAAATTTTGCTCACTGGTCTAGGACCGATGACAATACAATAATTTTGTTTCATCATCAGGATTAACAATTTTCCATTTTCAGATCCCATCCCACATCTAGCGACTAATTTCAGATCCCATTTCCAGATTTAGTGACTAAAAGATAAGTTACAACTTAGTTCGAAAAGGGGGCGTTTTTTTAAAACTATAATTTATTTCACACTTCAAAAATAGATGAAAAACTAAAGAGATCATTTCATTATTGTTTTAGAGAATTTTACTACAAGAAGGCTTCCCAAATTTTAAGAAAACTTTCCTCCAAAATTATTGTAGAAATAAAAGTTTGATATATCTGACTTGTGTTCATTTGATTCAAGCTATCTATTTCGTACTTGATACTATCAAAATTATTTTACCTTTAGATCTATTATTTTTAAATCATATAGTTTTTTTTTTATCGAAATTATACCTCGGTGTGTGAATAAATAGTGTTTAGAATGTGTTAAGGGGAAATTATTAGTTTTGAAAAGCTAAATACATTTGAAAAGTTGAATTAACTCAAATTTTTTAATTTAAATATACCTCCTTTAAACGACTTAAATACTTTTTTTTTCAAAATGAAATATTTGCTGCACAGATATTGTGAATGAGCAGATATTTCGTATAACTTGTTCTGAACAAATTTAATTGTATTGAATTTTTTTTAAATATTAGAGAATAAAATTTAACATTTTTCATAAAAGTAATTTTTGCATAAACTTCATAAATTGTCTTTCGAAATAAGTTTATTTTCTAACTTATTCAGTTTTTGATTATTTAAAACGTCATAATTTTTGCAACGCTTGTGAAAAAAAAGTGTCAAATAGTTGCTTCATTTATATAATTTTCCTTCAATTTATCAAGTGCATTATTATTCACAGTTTGATCCTTTTTTTTTCTTCCATGAAGATGACATAGAAGAAAAAACAAGATCGACGAAAATATTGTCAATATTTATGTTTACTTTTCTTTTTTAAATTGTGTATGTTATGTAATATGAACAAGTCAATTCAGAAAAAAAAGAAATAGAACAAAAAATTTTGTTTTACAAGCATTTTAATTTATAAATCTCCATCCATAAATAAAATCTTTTTTCACAACATATCAATATACACAATTAATGCATGTGTGAGTCAAAGGAAAAAAATCATATGCTAATACTGGCAAAGAAAAGCTGGACATAAAAATATCATTGCTAAGACATGAAACCTAATGTTACAAAAACTGCAGGCTAAATTAAAACACAAATGATAAAGGTAAACAATGTAATTAGTGCAATTTGAAAAACAATCAACATCTAACGGCACTTAGTTAATTCAGAGAAATCGACCACATAACAAGCAACGATGCCTGCAAGAGATTGTAAATAATACATGCCAATATAAGCCATAACACTTAATAAGTTCACATTTTACATGCATATATTTGGCTTTTTGTAATTTGTTCTCAAATTTTCATTTTCTTGTGTACATACGTTTTATTACCAAAAAAATTACTTTTTATAGCGACAGCTTGAATCTAACTTTTTATGATGAATTTTTCAATAAGAACCCTTAAAATATATGTATCAAAACAAGAATTAATTCCCTTAAATAAATTTTAGAGCAGTTTTAAGATTAAGATCAAAGTTAAGTTAGTGAGCAAAATCATATTATAAATTACACTATTTCTAGAATAATTACTTTAAATAAAACCTGTACAATATCATATTATAAACTAAGTTCCATAAATAATTTATCTTATTACAAAATGGCGAAGGAAATAAACTTGAAATAAAATACTTGATTCATAATTTTTCAATCTTAGAAAAATACCTTTAAAAACTGACTTTAATCCAAATATTCTCTATCGTCATATATACCGTAAAATCCTGTATATATCCGGACCTCCATTTTGCGAGTATATCTCTATTTTATGAACTTTTTCCCTGGAACCAAGAACATAATACATATAGGAGAAATGAATCCCTATTAAACGAACTTTTCGAGATTTAGAGACTTCGTTAGAGGTTCTACTGTATATATAACATAACGCGAACTTACACTTTTTCAAGTTACATTTTTTAATTTTTAGGTGTATTTGCCCCCCCCCCCCTTTTTTTTTACGAAGGGACCTGAAATGTATGTGAACAATGCTATTACGTTTTGAAGTAATTTCTTCGATGTATTGTCCCAGGATTTTGAAGAAAATAGTATATTTCTACAACTACAACCCTGTAAGTTCATTAGGCATGTAATGTTTTTTTTTTTTTTTTAAATAAACGTTAGTTCGATAAATTCATAAGTCTAACTTTTTTTTAATGCTCATCTCTTTTTATTTTTGAAGGTGTCATTTTTGTACCCGGCGTATGACACGCAAACTGAAATTTCTATCTTATTTTTGGAGTTAAAAGTACAAGTTATGCACCGGATTTTACGGTATATAAAATGAAATAATTATTTTTCTCTAACTAACATAAATTTGTGAATCAAATATATTACAAAACTGAATACTTATAATATATTTGATATTATTCTGAACAACTGAATGAAACAGCAATGAATAGTAACATGAATAACGTAACTTTTACACGATTAAAATTTATAATTAAAAAAATTAAAAGATTTTTTATTAGTTCTATGTATACAAGATAAACTGTCTTTTTCGAACAAAGAAAATAAAGTACATGTGACGGCTTTAGATAAAATTCACAATCTCTTGCAGAAGAAAATATTTTAAATTTTGTCAAAAATCAACCCCAAAAAAATGGTAAGCAAGTTTCGGCATAAACAAATAAACCCGATCTTGACGTACCTTTGAGGTATATATATATTCTAAACACACTGTACAATGACGCTTCACACACATACACATACTAAAAAAATTGACAAACACATTCAAAAGAAATTAATTCACCGGCGCTTGGCCTTGTTTTATGCTGGCAACTGTCAGCTTGGCTGGCAATTCCTTTTCATAAAAGGACAATATACATTGAATATTGTTTCTTGTATGTACAGATACAAAACCTAAATCGTACAGTTGTGGTTCCAGGATATCAAAGTATTCAAACCAAAGCATTCAATTCAAAAATATTAAAGACAAAATAAAAATAATGAAATTATTAACACTAAAAAAAATTTACATTATCAAACTGAAATAATATTTTAGAATTACAATCAAAACTATGACAAACACTTATTAACACTAGAATTACCATTTTTTATCCCAGAATTTTGAGCATTTTTTAAAGAAAAACTATTGTAAGCAATTTTTCTGTTCCAATTACATTTTAATAAAAACTAGCTATCACTGTAAATATAAATTTGGAATCCATTTTATGAATTCGGTAATTCTAATGTTAAATGTAAAGAATATGATGCTAAATGACATTAAAACTCATAAAATACTAATTTAATACAAAATTATGTATTACAAAACATATTCAGCATCATGAAAATAAACATACAAATTAATAATTAATTGAATCAATATATGAGGTAATGTTTAGAACATTAGATAAAATACTTAATCTAAATACTAAACATTAGACAATTCCATACACAGATTTTTCTGATGATTGATTTCTATGTAATTTCACTAAAAATCCGAGGTAATACGTATGTGTGTGCAAATTTTCATTTATTAAAACAGCCAGGCCACTTTGGAAGTGAGGTAAAGACTGCCTGAGGTATATACAACGATTGTAAGACATAGTTTTCTAGATTTTTTTTTAATTACATATCAATACACATCTGAGGTTGTATGCTTTGCATACTCAAGTAATAATAAAAGATACCATTTGAACAGTTACAATAAAAAATACTCATCTTCAAATTTAAAACATGAGTTTTCAATTGTCCAGTGAAGCGTTTATAACGACTTGCACATACCGATGTCATACGAAAAACAGATTGTATTTCAATTCAGACATGTTATTTTTCACCCATATAATAGTTACAAATGTCACTAAAATTGTTGATAATAATTACATTTGCAAAGTTAGACTCTTAAAGAGTAAATGATTCGAGGCACAAAACATGAACGCAATTTGTGTACGTGGAAATAATTTACTTTGACAATATCAAATTCAATGAGTTATGACTTTAATTACTGTGTTGTAATTTGTGAGTGAAAATGCTTATTTTTTTTCTTTTACATCAATTAATTCGATTTTTTCATGTATATTACGAATACAAAATTTTAGTTCAAAGATAAAATATAATATTTACAACTTTACTAAAATGTATCAGGAGCATTGCAATTCTCATTTTGTGCTCTCAAACCGTTTTTCCAGTGTACGTCTTCAGTATTACAACTATGAGACGTTTAAAATCTGGGGAGATTTACATAAAAGAAAGATGCTAAAATTGTAACTCTAATAGTACCCGTATGCGAATTAAGAATAAAATTTTTACTTTTTTTCATGCAAGAGGTATTTTTAGGTTTAGAGTTTTCATAGAAATGTATAGAATGAATAACTGTCCAAGAGCCATTGGCAGAGAGAGGTAGAGAAGTTTCAGTTCTGCAATAATGAGGTCATTTCGAAGGAAAGAATAATGTTAAGCAGAAACCAAGTAAAGCAAACAATTTAATCTTTTAAGTCTAAATTCTCATGGCAACAAATATTTCAACAGTTTTCACCGTTTTTTCAAAAAAATTATATCAGTTCATATTATGAATTAAAAACATAAAATAAATATTAACTTCAATTATTAATATAAAAATTTATAATTCCAAACGATTTTTTTAGTCATTCAGAAACACTGTGTTACAGGCTATTATAAACAAAAAATAAAATACATTAATTCGAAAAGATGTTTTAAAAATATTCTTTTTAAATAGTTTAAGTTTTTTTTCTTCTGAACATGTCGACTAAAGTTGTCGTAATAACAAAATTTGTTTTACTTATATTAAAAAAAAAAGGCTTAACATTATCATTTCGATCGAAAACAATAAAAGCTTAGAAAGTTGTAGAATGTAAGCAATTTTTTTTCCCTTGAGTTCAGCTGAGGTTATTGAGTGAGATGAGTAACAAGCAAAAAGTACACTGAGCATACCTATCCGTAATGGCAGGTTAATTTTATTATACAGATATGTTTCACTAACAGCTCAAGGTTTCAAGCCAAAGAATTTGTTCCATACCTTGGACTTAATTTTTATTTGTTACAAAATTACATTCAATTCATTAGATGAATTGGATTAAAACTAGTATTAAAATATTTAACTACCAATAGGGTATTTACCCCCTCCTAAAAGGTTTGGCTTATATTCCGATGTTGCAAATTCGCGATTAGTTACAAAACAATGGATCCAAACATCTTTGGCTCGAGTTTCGAATATATATGAACTGCTCCATTCTTATTCAAAACATTTTTTTAAACTTATTTTAAGATACATGAGATAGATGATTGTATAGACTCCAAGCACAACTGGCGATGAAGTCGATATATTTACCGTTATTTCTTATAACACTAACGGTGTATTTTCAGAAGCTGAATGACTTTAGAGAATGAAAAAAAAAAAGAGTTTCTGTATTATTTATAACTATTATCAATTAAGAATAATTGCGTATTAAAATTAATAGATGTAAAATAAAAATAAATTGAAGTAGTTCAACTAAATTAAGGATGCACAGTTTATAAACAACTACACCATGAGTTTTTTTTTTTCAATTCTTTCAAAATAAACGTTTTCAATCAGCTTTTGAAAAATACCCTGTCCACTTCTGAGGTATACATGAATAAGAGGGCTTACGGTAACCAACAATGTACATGAAAATTTACACTAACAATCATTTGTGTAAGAATACTGACATTTCATGTGTAAATACTGTCAAATTAAAATACATTGCAAACCATTTTTCTAGATGTAACTTGGGTACCAAATCACATCCTTACCACAAACACTTTTTTTCAACTTTCAGCACAGGCACTTGGATATATACAAAACAGTAATAAGACATTCACAAGAGCAATGATTATGAGAAAGCTTACATATGCTTAGGGGGAGAGCACTACACATGCTTTTTTTTAAAGGATCAAAAACTTTATTTTAAATTTTACTGGCAGCTATAACCAGGCATGGAGCTTTTTAAAAAAACCCATTCGATATAAGCACACAAAAGAAACTTTTAAATTAAAAAATTTCAAACAAAAGAGTATTTCGATGCAAACAGTACGAAAATATTAAAATTTAAAAGTTGCGACTTGTAGTTCAATATCAGTATTGTTTTCTGCAATTAAAATAATGGTCGAAAATAATTCAACAACAACATTTCGCGTAAAAGTAGTTCCAAATTCACCTGGCGGTAAAAGCTATAATTTTTTTTAAAGAAATAAACAAGATGCTAGACACTCTTATACACTTTTCTCATTCAATACAGGTCTAAACTTTACGCTTAAAGCAGTATCCTCTTCTTAGAGATAAAAACATCTACAAACTCTATTATATACCGCAACTGCAATGAAACAATCAATGAGAAGAAAAAATAACACTTCTCTGTAGAGATATTTTCTATCATATCGTCTAATTTGGCAACTAAATACCATCTCAGCATGATAATACTGTATTTTTATGGGTAAAAATACCCACTCTAGCGAGGCCAGTCTTGCTTAAAATATTTATGGATGTAAATTTGTCATCGATTTGAGGTTAATGCGAATATCACATCTTTTGCATTCTATTTTTAAAGCTCGCACAAAATTGATAGAACAATGAGGTTGAAAAGTTTTCCTTATTTTTTTTATTCGAAGTATCACCACAAATAGTCATCACAATGCATTAACATTATATTTTAGAGCTTTAATGCACAAAATACTGTTTAAATTTTAATTCAACGACGCATCGAATTTTTTAAATCGCAAAACTTTAATTTAGAGCAAGGGCTACTACAGAAGAATAAATTAAGGCAAATCTAAAAGTGAAGATCGTTTACAGCAAGATGGCGTTAGGATTGTACGCAAAGCATACAAGAGTAACAATTACTAAATTATTAAATAAAAAGTCACACTTTAATAATATTCTATAAATACATATCTCGTTTTGAACATTGTCTTCAAAGCTTTAAATATTTTGTACGAGTTTTGTAATTCTTCCGCGAAATTATATAAAAAGTTACTTTCCGATTGATAACGATTTTGTTTTCATGACATTGATGATATAACACAACCTGTTGGATATAGAAACAGAACTATTTTGAGTAAAAAAGAATCATTCGTACCATAAAAAAGATCTCCACTTTTAGATTAATTTTTTTTGTGATGATTTGAAATTATTGATATACTTTGATTCCTTATTCGAACCATCCCTAATACAAATAAAAATTTTAAATATTTTTCTAAGTACCTATATTCCTGAGGTGGGAAACGGCTAATATGTAACACAAGACAAACATAAACATATATGAAAAACACACAAACACGCACAAATATATGTATATGTAATCATATACTATATTTCTAATAATAATAAGTCAAAAATATGAAACAAATTGACCCATGTATAAGTTGAATTTACAAAATAATATCAAATTTATGTGAAAGAAAAACAGTCCTTCAGTGTCGAGCACTTTGCTATCTTGATAAGTACGTCGAAACTTGAAAACAAACTTGCATTGTATCAAATCCTACCTGATAACAAGAAACATAAATTTTTTGGCACCACAGACTTTATATAAATGTTCAAGTAAAAATATTTCTACAGAAATTCAACATCATAATCTGGACACAATTTAGTACACACTATAAAGGGAAGAAAGTTGAAGAATTATGCATTAAAACTTACAATGATAAATAACATTCTTTAACGCAACAGATGAAAACATTTTTGAGCGCGTTTTATAGATAACAAGTAAAATTTGAGGCAAGTGTTCAGTAGTTTGCAAAATTGTATTGACCTTTAATAAGTGTTTGATTCAATTTTGTTTGAATTAACGTCGCTCACGATACATTTGCGGCGAACTTTGTACTTTTCAACCCTGACCACTCAATGAAGACGACACCTAAGCTGGTGCCTAGCTCAAAGGAAAGTGAGGTAGGTATTAGATTAGTACTCCACATCACACTCCGATTGAACATGCGATCTTTATCACTGGATTTCTACAACTTCAAAGTAATTATTGAAATGTTTACAAAATATTTATACACAAAGAAAACTTTGTTTCAAATTAAAACAATAAAATATATATATAAGAAATTTCTTTTATATATATATAAAACTATACCATTTCTCTCTCCTTATTTTCCATTCTATAAACGTTCTTTCTCTTTTAAACTACATTTGACGCTTCATTAAAAAATTTATAATTTTCATAAAAAACAATAGTAAATATAACAATAATTTTTGTCTTAAAATTTTCCTATGAATTTCAATTTCATAGTGCGCATGGTAAAAAAAAACTTATTATTCTGACAAAGGAATTTTTTTTCTTATACAACTGACAACTTGCCTTCAAATTTTTCTTGCCGATGGCTTGTTAAATTTTTTATTTGTGTGACTTCGGAGGGGTTAACTAAGTGGTCATTTCTTTGGAGTCCGAATCTCTTTCGGACACAACATAGGGCGACCCTCCGCTTTGGCTCACGACGCACTTTCGCATGTGTTTTTCAAGCGTGCTCGGCACTGAGAAGGGCATGTCACAGAAACGACACCGGTACACATCCTTCCCAAGTCGGCCGTGCGTCTTCATATGCCTGGTTAGTTTTGAGCTCTGGGCACAAGCGTAGCTACACAGTTCGCATTTGTAGGGTTTTTCACCCGTATGTGAACGACGGTGGACAGTTAAATTTGAGCAGTTCTTAAACACTTTGCCACAGAATTCACAAGTGTCGTTCCTGCGCTGTTGATGATCTTTGGGTTTACCAAGACTGATGGCGAGGGCAGAACTCGGACCGGGAAGCGGACTTAGACTGGTCCGGCCATTATCGCCGGGATTAAAGGCACTTTCCAAAGATGATTTCTTATGGTGGTGGATAGCACCATCGTCATTATAGTCTCTATATCGGCTAATGTGCTCCATACGAGGAAACCAAACACCTGCATACATCAAATTTCCATCTCGTTCTTTGTCTTTCCACTGTTCCTCTAACCTCATTCGTTTTATACTGAGTGGATCCAGACCGTCTAACATTCCTGGAGCAAAGTTTAGCGGAGATTGTCCCGCACTACGTGAACCATCACGCGGCGGTCTTTCCACATGGTAAGATACAGTATCGTAACTATGGTGACTGGTGGCGTCATTAGATGCACTACCGTCTGTACCCGAAGAGCAACGTTCTTGTTTAACGGAATTACGATATGTACTCTCTTTGAGAGCTTGTTTATAGGCTTCATTGTATTGAGGTATTCGGGCAAATCCTATTTTTTCCATAAATTCACTAACTATAGAATGATTTGAAGATAACTTGTCGTATGATTCAGATTTCATTGTGTCCCTATTCTTTCCAGATGAGATACCATTATTAAGGGGTTTCTTTGTCAAATCTTCAGCAACCATTCCGTCGTCGTCATCGTTAGAGTGATCAATGACCAGATTCCCTTCGCCATTCTCTCTCGGACAGTCGTCATCTTCAATGTTGACTTCTTCTTCGTCTTCAACTTCCTCTTCCTCCACATCTATTTCTTCTTCGTCTGCGTCGGAACCATAATCACCGTCACCATTCGTGTGCTTTTCACCATTGCTTTTGGGTTTGCTATCGTTCTTGGAACCTTTGCTTTCGTCATTGCAACGATCCTTCTCTGTGACGGATTCAGGAATTTTATCTGAGGGTAGGTTCTTGCCCCGATGCGTTTTCATATGTCTTTTGAGCTTGCTTGCCTGGGTACAAGCATGATTGCAAATGTGGCACTTAAATGGTTTCTCTCCCGTGTGTGATCTTCGGTGCACGATGAGATTGCTTTTGAACTGAAATGACTTGCCGCAATACTCACACAGTCTGTTTTTGGCAGAGGGAGACTGTTTATGATCACTCGTGGTGGATGACGCGGAAGAATTGAGGGTGTTGCATTGTGATTTTTCTGGAGGACTTGAAGATGACTCAGGAGGTGTAGAAGCACGGGGACTTGATTTGTTGTTGAGGATTGCTTTAAAAGATGGCTGGAGGAGCTTTCTAGGAGTTGATGAGGTATTTGGACTTGTGGCTCCAGCTAGAACTCTCAACCTTTGAGAGTAAAAATCTTGCATGGGTTCACAGTTGGATATCTGGGGAGGTTCCAGAAGCGGTGGAGGAGTAACTGAAGGAATAGGACCATTGGAAGACTTTCCGATGAGATCTAGACGCAGTTCCTGACTAGAGTTGCGGGGGAAGAGGGGCACAGGGTCTATTTGGCGTTCTAGAAGCGGGGCTCGAAGGCCGAAAGAGTTATTCAGGGCGGATGAAGTATCGACAGGCTTTTCCGATGTTTCATCATTTGAAGACAAGTCCACACAAATGCTGAGACCATGGAGGTTTTGGACATGGAGTATCAGCGACCATGCTGATGTTAAGCTCTGCTTGCACGTCGAACAAACGTAGGTGCGTGGCTCTGAAAACAGAAAGAGAACATTCGTTACGATTAAATGAATAGCAATATCAGAACATTTAGAATTTTATGGAATGATCGAAGGAAACGCACAATCATGCAAAACTTTATTCATTAATTAACACTTAACTCTGTAAAAAGCCAGTAAAAAAAATTAAGCATCAATAACATAGTTACAACTCATGTAATGTTAAAAATGTGTATATATTTTATAAAAATAAGCAAGACTCACTGTATGCGAAATAGTTGAAATACTATTGCGTGGTTAAGTTATAACTATGCAGTAAGAATAGCACTTATTTAAATTTGTTTTCGTTTTATGCAAAGAATAAGCCCCTTAAATGAAACAATTTTTAAATTCAAGCATTTATTTCTGAAACTATCGTTCGAGCTGTCCTAATATTACACAGTGATCACCTACACTTGTCTGCATCATCAACCAGAGCCCGAAACTTAGCTATCATGGGAAATGGATGACTCGAGTTATCGAATAAAGACGAGGAAGGATCATGAAGTAGATCTCAAAATGAAATAAATAAAAAAGATTTCGGAAAATGAAAGTGTAGAGAATTCCTGGTCATCAAAACGCATCCATCAATGTCGCCCACCGACTAGTCCATCCCCTCAGACACAAATCCCGTGTTCGCGACCCTCTAACAGTGCCTTGCGCATCTGCAAAACTGATCTTAATGAAGAAAAAACGATTTCTATTTTCATTTCCGCCTCACTGAAGGATCAGAAATCTGGGGAAGGGAGAGGGGCGGTTCTGTGACCACACAATGTTATGTCTAGGATAATCCAAAGCGACCATTTTTGACCGAGAACGTAACTTTGGACATTCCAGATACGAAAGCGAAGTATATACAACCTAAAAATGGTTTTGAAAGAAAATTCTGCTGTAAAACATTTACAGAACCTCCCCAAATACTAATTTAAAGTTAAATTCAGAGATTCAAAGAATAATACCAAAGAACTGACGAGGATAATAGCACATATAAAAAAATTAAATTTTTTTATAAATCCAGCACATTGTATAGAAATATTACTTTTTGGAACTAAGAATTATTATATATTGCATTTCCTATCAAATCAAAGTACAATATAAATATAAAATGCAGAAGTTACAAAAATAATACAAAGATTGTTTTAGTAGAGTTTTATTTTATAACATAAAAAACAGATTCGAATTCACTGAAATAAATTAGTAAAAGAAAAATGAAATTAAAATTTGAAATAAACAATATATTTTATTTATTTTTCCTTTAAAATGTTTGATATTGACGACTGAAACAGAATATTTTTAATCTTTCATCTAATACTGAATAAAATATAACTTTAATATATATCATCCATAATATGCCTTAAAATTAATTATATACCAGAAAGTGTTTTTCACTATCTCTAAATAAGATTTGATTCCAATGAAGGTTTTCTTTAGTACTCTAGCTAGCATCAGAGAGAGAGAGAGAGAGAGAGAACTTTAAGAAATTAAATTATTCTCTTTGAAAAAATTTCATCTTGTGGACGTCTCTGTTCTTTAAAATGCAAGTGGTAAACAAAAAACGTAAGTATGCATTTACGCTATCAGTTCCATCATTCAAAAACCTTCAATAGTAAAAAAAAAAAATAATAATAATAATTTATAAAAATAATTCGCTAAAATTTTTTGATTATTTCAAAGTAAGTTTTAAAACAAATGAGAAAATGGTTATTTTTTTATCTTAAGAAAATACAATCTTCCTAGATATTGTTCCACCTCCGCAAAAACTGTGGACGAGAATGGCGAGTAATGGTGAGGTTGTTCTTTCAGTCACCCGTTGTAAAATTAGATATTTTATCTTTATATTTTTTTAGTTCTACCATGTATCCCTTAAGCGCGGGCCGTATATTGAATTGTTGAATAGGAAGTTCCTCCGCTGGTGGCAGAGCGCAAATAATACATCATTTATCAAAGTTCGGTCCGGACAGTATCCTAAAGCCCACCGTCTGAACATGCGCAGTAGAAGTTTGGAACGTTTTGTTGATGTTCTACCTTCAAAATAAATACACTGTCAATTTTATGTAAATCCTTCATTTAATAAAGCATTTTAAATTTTTTTAAATTAAATTAATTAGGGACGTTTAATAATGAATTTTGATTTGGATTGAAATGCATTAACTTAGGAATCGTCAATCTAGAAACAAGTTTGAAAATTAATCGTTTAACATCAATCTTCTCTTATAATACGACAATGAAACCAAAGAAGCAGGGGGGGGGGGAGCATTTGAGATTTTAAATAAATGTTCTTTTAAGTTCATATAAAGACAAACTATTTATTAAAACATGTTTTTAAAAAAAAAAAAATTTTTTTTAGGGTAGGCAAATTTTTGTTCAGAAAGTATCTTATTAACCGAATGATAATTTTTTTATTATCCTTCCATATACGTTTCCCTGTTTGTTTTGTAGGATAAGACGCTGACGTTTACATTCAGGAATATTAAAACATCAAGAAGATAATATTGAACTAAAAACACTAAGATTACAGAAACTCAATATGGCCTGGTATTAACACTATCTCCAGAATAATCCTTTACTTATTTGTAATTTTTTACAGCTTTAGATTTTGCGCGTTTTACTTTTTTATACATTAAATTTTAAAACATTAATTTTGAAGAGAGAATTAATACATTTTTCCTTTACAACTAAAAATAGCAAGCCAAAAAGAAACGGAAATATTGAATATAAACTGCAGCAAATAGCTTTATGCGAGAATAGAACATTGACTTATGAACGATCGACAGAATTAGCATTTATTGTGGTGCCGCTGAAGATCTGCCATGTAGTAGAGTTGATGAACGTCAAATATATGTCAGTGCTCTTAGTCTCTCGTTGCGGACTTGTGAAAGTTAGAATAACATTCCAGTTGAATCCAGAATGTAATCCTCGCGTTGCTTCTAAATGCGACGTTAATAAACAATTGATCAATCCACATTATGCTACTCAGGAATTTTAGATCCAGTTCTCCATTTAATATGGTGCAGCCTATAACATCGTTCTTTGGTTGAATCAGAACTCAAATAGAGATTTTCTTGCCACGAAATAATTTTAAAACCACCATATTACAGTGACAAATAGATGGTTTTGAATAGTTTAAAAAAACCTTTTATGTTCAAACAGCAAACAATTCAGTAAGTGAAAAGAAGACGGCATTATTTTTATAATTATTTACAAAATGCTCAAATGTTTCAGAAAAAGTTGCTGGTCGATTTTTGTCACATTAATCAGCTACTTATATTTTAATTATCCTTTTTTCCTTTAATAAGCTAATGAATTTAATCCCCCTGCATGCTAGATTTCAAATGGTTCTTAATATGCAGTTTCTTCGATTTACCCGTATCAACGAAAGACTAAAAAAAGAATCTTATGCTGCTTTGAATTCCCCATAAATATAGGATTAAATCGACTCGACAATACGTATATAAACATACATTGGAAGAAACTCTTTACAGAAAAACGTAAAGAAAGATCCATTTAGTGCCCACATAAGAAAATAGGGCTATCACACAAGATCAGTGACGTATACAAGGGAGGGGTTTGCGGAAAACGCCCCCCCCCCCTCCGTTCAAGTAGTCTGTATACGCCACTGCACATGTTATAACTTTTTGGTTATGCTTGATTTAGGCTCACAGAGCACCAAGCAGATTCTCGTTTCCGACAGATTTAAGAGGCTTAAGAATGACTATTAAGAAACAAAACTTAATAAACAGAAAATGACGATCCTTTTAAAAATGCTTTGCCAACCAAAATAACTTCACGGAAAAGGAGCTACTTACCTAGGTTATTGCCATTAGAGTTGGCGGAGGTATCTTTGGCTGTTAAGTTTTTTCTGAGGAGAGAGGAAGACGAAACGAGGGAATCCTCGTTCTGATTATCCGGCTCTTCTTGCTTTATAGCGGACGCAACGAGTACAGAGGGATCTAGACTGTCCTCACTGTCCTCGTATAGACTGAGACAGTTCTCTTTGTTGCACAGTTGTACCTTGTGCTGGATAAAACGGACTATGTCCGCTAGAGGAAAATCCTTTCGGCAAACACCGCATGTCAGAATGTCCACAGAGTCCGCTTCACCTGAAATAAATTTCAAAAAAACAATGTTAATAAATTTTTATAGCGTATTCAGCTCACCAGTATGTACTTATTCAAACGAGCCTGTATTTTATTTGAATTATCATTCCAAGCAATGAAACTATTAATAATGTATTCTTTTTCATATACTATACTTAATAAAAATAAATTATTTAACAAATAAACTATTTTATAATAAAAGTATATTTTATTAATTATTGAAACAATGTATGAGAAATTTAAAAGCATTTTATATTAAACCTCAGTAATACATAATCCATCTCTTTCTCTCATTTACAGCAGTGCACCCCAATCTTTTTATCGCCGCAGGCCAGTCAACACTTGATAATTTTACCACGGCCCACTGCCGGGTGCGCGTTGATTATATTTTAGACTGTTTTGATTTAATAATTTTAATTTTATTTTATTCAAACATGCCTTCAGAATAAAATAGTTTCACCAAAAAATCAATATATAGTGATATAACAAGGAACAAAGTGATTTCCATAAAAGTCACACAAACCCGAGAGCAATGCATCACAGTTAAAAAAAAAAAAAATGGAAATAATTTAATATTCCTTGATGGCTCGTCACTATTTGATTCACAGATCGACCCGGGGACCATTGATTTAGAGCTCTTGTGCTCAACTCTCACATTCAATTAAATTATAGATACGATCGTGATTATATATATATATATACACGCCGTCTAGGATTCACTAAGGGATAAAAAAACATTATTCAAAATAATCTTTAATAAACATGATTTATCTTAATTTATCAATTTTATGTTAATAATATGTTAATACTCACTAATTTACTTTTTAAAAAAAACGGGATTTAAACTAACTACAAATGTAAGGAAGGAAAATGATCGAAAAATAAAGCTCTCTAGAACGCATTTTGGATGTGTCATCAGTATTTATTAGCGACAGAAAATAAGTATCTTGAAGTTGTAAATCTCATACTTACCTATACGTTACACGTCTTTTCAGTAACGGACATTTTATGTTCAAAGTTTGATCTATTGTTATTTGTATAAGTATAAATCGAAGCAAGCATTACCAAGTTTTCTTCATATATTTAAGAAATAATACATGTTTTAATATTTCAGACATTTTGAATGTATTAGCATTTGAATGATAACCATATGCCATTCCTCACATGCTGCTGGCATTTTTAAGATCCAACAATTAAAAAAAAAACCACTTATATTTATTTAAAAAAAGCTTAGGGTATTTAATATATAAACATTTTTTCGCTCCTAATTCATAACATACTTTTATTATGACTTAAAATTAAAAGTTCATCACGAGAATTAGGAAATAATCTGATACTATTAACGATTTTCCCTAAGCGTCACTTTCATATGATGATTTTCATAATCAACAAGAAAGGTGAGCATCAGTTTAATTGGAACGGAGAAGAAACAGACGAGTTAAAAATTTAGAATGAAGTAAAATATGATCGAGATGATTTCGTTAGTGAGTGTAATGAATGCTCAACTGAGGTGTGACTGCAACATATCCCATAGTTCGTCTTCCGTTGGACGGTTTTATGGCAAGCATGCTCAACCCAATATGTTAAAGCAGAGGTTTTTTAACTTTCGATAGTCGCGGACCTCCTTTATGTATCAGTTTGACATCGCAGACCCCCAAGATTTTGAGCACCCCACCCTGACTCCCAATCCAAGACTGAGTGATTTAAAGGTTTCACCAATAATTCTAAGACTACCTCTGCTACTTTAAAAAGTTTGTATAAACACTTATTTTTCCCTCTAAGAAAACGGTAAACTTCTAATTAAAATTAAATTAATATTCTAGATTGAAATATATATAGTTTTTTCATTGGAAGCAATTTAGTGATCTAGCCTAGGATGGCACATCTTTCAATTTTTCTACGAGGCCTTTCAAAGTCTGTAAAAGAACAAAATCTGAACATTAGACGAGACCTTCATTGACCCCTGGATAGACACTAGGGGCCTAGGTATTAGCGGACCACAGTTTAAGAACCACTGTATTAAAGAATAAGGTATGATGGGCAGAATTTGTACTAGAGTTGTACACACCATTACATCATTATCTCTATAAACAATAAACAATGTTACATAGTAAAATTGTTTTCGAAATTGAAAATAAGGAATTACTGAAGAACAAACATTTCGTGTATTAATTTTATGAAACATTAAGTAAAATAACCCAACGTTCAAGGTAAAAATTTTAAAAACCCATAAAGGAAATTTAAGTTTTTACGATAAAAAAAAACAACTGTAATAATTAACTAAGTTAATTTTTAAAAAGAATAATGCAAAAGTTTCCGTTCGCTTACAAATCTAATCGGTCCCATAATTTTTCGCAAAGTTAGATGGTATAAGAAAACTTTTGAAATTTATATAATAAATGACAAGAGGGCGGCTGATTTTTTTTTTGTAAGATTATAAAATATAAAAACTGTTAAAAGCATAAATATTATATAGCTAATTATAGTATGTGTTTACAAATGATCGTTTATTAACGTTCGAGGGTTGTTAGCGATGGACCTCGACATTTTAAATCTCGTTAAAGCGACGAGAAAGGCATCCGAGATGACCCTCAACTATCCAAACTTCCTCAATACATCAACGTGAGGTAAGCTCATAGGGATTTAACTTGCATCTGTCTTTACATGAAGGGTTTTCAATAGCACCATATTCAATAGAAATAATCCCAGTGACCACGAACCTATGACCATGAGTGTTTATGAATGATTTCATATCAAAATCAATCAACATTGTATTATACTGTACGCTTCATCATTTTAACTAAAGAATAGATGAAAAAGGATGGTATTAAACCGTTACACAATACATTTCGTTTGTTAATTTATGGGGGAAAGAACATGTATTTCTGATCTAGACAAATCTATGTAAAAGAGGAAGGAAGAAAATGGTTTAAAATAACAAGGTATGGTTTAATATATGGCGAAGGATCGTTTAGCTATTTCTTGAGTGAATCACTAATATATGCTTACTAGAAATAATAAATCCCGTAAGGGAAAGGAAAATCACATTCGAGCAACTTAAATATCAAGCCTATCTAAAAATGCTAAGCCCCAGAGGTACAATACATAAGGATTGAGATTTTAAATAGTGTTTAACATAAACCAGCCTTCATGATTTGACATAATCAGCAATGAAATTTAATCTCTGGCTGCGATCTGATGACCAACAAGTTACTAAGTCGTCTTCCCTAACAGATAAACATGTGATAATAACAATATTTAATGCAACAAACTTAACATGAGAGGGAGTGAGTGAATATTAGCGTCGCACCGTTCAGCTACACGAGGGCTTTTTGCGACGGACCTCCTTAACAAGAGAGGGAATGAGATATAGAATGTTTCTTGAAGGAAAAAAAAATTATGATCTCTTTTGAATCACCATTGATCCTTTTAATGGCTATTCTCTCCCAAACAAAATAATTCCTATCCTAAATACTTACACAGGTGATATAACTGTGATAAATAACGAAAATAAATTCGGAGCTGAAATTGAGCAAAACAATTTCATGAAACTGAGCAATATACAGTTTGCTTGTAAATGCCCAATAAGAGGACATCTCGCAGGAAGAAGCTAGTAATAGTGGTCGATGGCCTCGTCGGCCCCCTGAGAAGGGCCCACCTGTGGTCAAGGATTGCTCTCTTCCAGCTCATTAGAAGACCCCGCGGGGTGCTTTTTCGAAAGGAGCCTCGCCTGGTTTTTTTCCCTCAAATAACACGCTTTGGGTCAGGCAGGTAGGTATGTTAATTGCAAATTATCTCGATTGGGATGGCCTGCATCCATTACGCGAATTCGCAATGAGAAAACTAAAATATGCGAAACTCCAACCACAGTTTCGATGAAAGTCGAATGCTAGCATTGATCAATAGTCATACAAGGAAACATGAAGTAATCCTCTTTGTGTTCCAACATCAAAAATTTTTTTTCGCGTTTAGAGGCAGAGTCTTTCTTACATTTGAATTAATTGTATGGGACTAAATGAAGTGTGCTTTACAAAGAAAAAATATAACATAACAGAAAAAATTCTCCGGCTATTGATGTAATGGATTTTGCAAACTCTTTTTTCAAATCGGCATTTAATATTTTAAAATTTTTTAATTTATCAGGAGAAAAACAAGTAAAATGGAATAGATCATGCAATCAAAAAAATACTTTCATGATTATCCTAAGAAAGATTGACAGTTGTGATGTGTTGCGTACTAACACATAAAGAAAATTTCTATTTGATACCATAAATATTACATTTATTAAAAAAAATTAAAACTATCTTTAACGTAATTTTTAAAATCTTGCTAACTATCCAAATAGTACGATTTCAGCTTAAAATGAAATATAAATACATAACCATAATTTTTTTTATAGAAATTTATATTAAAAAAAAAGTATTTTTGACGTACTCTTAATATGAGGCACTAAAACAATCGTTTATCCAGAATTTTTTTAAAAGCAAGAGATAAAATTTCGTTATCTTTCACAAGCATTTTGAAAAAATTTAGAAGATTACGTGAGAAGCATATTACATTTCAGACTTTTATTATTCCATTCAAGCAATAATTTCTAAAGTATTCACACCTTCTCATTACACAATAAGCGATATACATTTTCGTCACTTAAAAGTGATAAAAGGTTAACGCAAAGTATTGAATAAGAAATACATTTCAAAAAATTTCAAAAAGTGACCCATATTCTAGATCAGCGTTTTTCAATCGTTTTTTACTCACGTACCAGTAACCCACCCCGGTAGTATATACAGCTACTGAATTAATTATAGTATATTCTACAAATATATAGAGCTATTGGGTATTTGTTTTTCAATTTTTATTCCACAGAATAAGTTTAATTTTTATTTTAGTATTGTACCTCACGGCTTTAAGAGTTATATCATGTAACAATATTCACAGGAAACGATGATTCATACGTAACAAAAAAGAAAAAAAAAGTATTAATAGCTTTACTTAACAGGAAGTCATGACGTCATACGAACAAAAAGAAGGTATAACCTGAATTACATAAAATGAGAATTAAGAATAATGACATCACACCTTTTCCGTTATATTTAATCCATCGATCATCAAATTAATTTTTTTCCCCGCGTACCCCTGGGGTTATATGCATCACAGTTTGCAAAAAGTTAGTCTACATTAACCCCCCCCCCCCAAAAAAAAACGGAAACCCTAGAATACATTAAACTTAACCATAAATTTGTAAATTATTCAAAAATCAATCCCAGTCAATAACTATTCGATGGAATGAAGCAAATCAAACAACATGCAAGTCAATTCAGATTTTTCTTATCAGATACGCACAGAAAGAATTTCGTACTTTAAAGCTACTTCGTTTTAAAGAAAAATGAACGAAGTATATTACTAACTTTTAGTTAGTTTTAAAGTTTATAAAACATGTTGCAATTGTAAACTTTTTTGTTTAATTTATATGTATATATACTTCTCTGATTTCTTTATTTTATCTCAATCTCATTTCATAGAAATATTTTTTTCACTCTGAGAAAAGTTTATTATGTTAATGAAAAATAATGCGACTCTGCTTTGAATTCCCCCCCCCCCATTTTCTGAAGTCCAAAAAGTATTTTACAATCAATGTTGCTTACTGGCGATGTTCATTATTTTAAATACACAAACGTATTCACTTTTTAAATTTTGTTCAATTTTTTTCTTATAAACGAAAGAATTAGGACATTCTTGCTCACGATCAAATCTAAAATTATACAAACAGTTATCACGTTCAACACACACATTCCAGATCATATATATAAATATAAAAAGAATCCGCGCAAGTTAAAAAAAAGAGATTGTATTGAATTAGTATATTAACCATACAAAAGCTAAACAAGCAGAATAAACATTTCCTAAAAGTAACAACTGACATTTTATACAAGCAAATAGAAAAATTGAGTGTGTTTCAACTTTTCTTTTAAAATGAAAATAATAAATCCATCAACGGTACCAAATGAGTATCGTGATAAGCAAATAGTAATTTATAGTAAATTGAGTGTGTAACAGGCATAAGTAATACAGTAGAGTCCCGTAAACTTGGCATTCGATAACCCAGCAGTCCGGATAATTCAGCCACCCCTGCAGGTCGGAAAATCCCACGTGCAAAACCGTGCTCTGTACATTTCCAAATTTTCATGTAGTAAATGCTCCATGCTTTCATAAAGTACGTACTTTTCCATTTTTAAGGGTATTTGGGCAGTTTATTTTCTGTTGTATTCTCAAGCAGACAGTGCATGCAATACAATATTTTTCGAGAAAACATTCGTACTTTTTTAATCCCATTCACGATAAACCGACGTTTTCACAAGCTCGGCCTCCATTAGGCCGAGTTTTCCGGACTACTGTGTATGTTTATAATATGACCTTATTAATAGAAATGACTTTTTTAAAAAAAATAATACCAATAAATACAGAAAAAAAATGTAATGGGTTATTGTATATTTTAATAATTATGAAATTGCAACTAGAGTGCAGATTACTTATATATATATATACACATAACATATTTATTAGCATACTCCCACAACTATTTTTAAACTCCGCACGTAATCGTATCCAGACATTCAAAATGCATGTGAAAAACAATACATACCTTTATATATCTGGGTTTTTATATGCCAATTCTTTGCATTACGCCAAAAACGTTTTCGTTTTTTATTCATTTTGCTCATTCTAATAGGCTCAAATTAGTAGAATTCCTGCAGAAATTCTTAAGCTTTTTTGAAAATTTAGATCAACGAGCTCTCTTTCAAGATTTTTCTTCCTTCTTAGTAGATTCCCACACACAAAACGTTAAAAAATCTAGGAATTCTTAACAAAAGTATTCTTACACGAACCGTCCGTTCGGTGAATCCATTCTTTAGACCCTACTGATTCGGGAACTATTTCCATTGTTATTTTTTTTAGCTTGGCGATACATTGGCGATCGTATTTACCTGTTGTATATACACTCTCTTGGTGTAATATGTTTATAAATATGATATGGGTACTTATGACATTTGACACGCTATATTTAATTTTTTAATTTATGACAAAGTATCAAATTTTCAATAAAAATATTCTTGTTTGCATGTTTTTTAATGCATTGCTTTTTAAATCATATCAAGAATAAAGAACTATTTCCAATTTCTTTAAAACAAATGTGAATTTATCATAAATTTTAATCTTATTTGAAAACACTTCAATTACAGTGAACTCATAAAATCAACCCAATTACTTTAGGAAGTTAAATCTAGAATATTTCTAAAACTGAATAAAAATATTCACTTTTTTTCCCTTCCGCTTATCATAATGCATTTTAGAGCAGAGTAGTTTCCATTGTCAAAGGTGGTATTTGAAATCAATTAAAACTTTGAGCAACACGAAATCTATTGGAAACAAAACTCGTATTCCGAATCATAATAAAGTTGAAGAAAGCAGAGAGAGAGTTGAAGAGAGAGGTACACTTTCCAAACTTTCAGTCCACACCACATTAGTATACTATGGTTTTCAAATTCATGCGTGGTAGCGGAGACCTAGTGGTCATGAGAACGTGACTGGCATGTCATGAGGTCGAGCCCTTGTGTCACTGAAGACCTGCCGTGTAGAGGGCTGGATGCACCTTAAATCTGTCGAAGCTCTAAGTCTTCATGTTCGTTGGCGTGATGTGGTAGTTTGGTGAAAGGGTTCCAGCTCAGGTGCCGTCATTGTCACTTGACCATGGTTCAAAATTACGAGGTTCGTCACCAATAGCGCTTGTGTTGCTTTATAGTAAGAGAGACGTTAAAGGGAAATGTAATGTAAAATCGTAATGAATAAAACGCCATAATAATCATTCATCAGATAAACAAAACATACCGATTTTTTTATATATACGAATTGTAATAAGTATTAATACAAGGGGTGTCAAACTGCGGCCCGCATACGGCCCACAACGAACATTTTTGCGGCCTGGTCAGTTTTTCGGGACACAATAATATATAATAAAATATCAAAATTTCTCAAGAAAAAGGAAAAATAGTAGCAGAGAAGAGATGTCAAGTGTCAGGACGTTAACATTAAATTTTTCTTGTTTTATTACCTATGTGTTTATTATAATGTACTATTCGAAATAAACCTACATTTCTTCAAAAAAGGGTTTTTTTTTTTTTTTTTTTTTTGCGGCTTACTTAAAGTTAAACCTTATTTGTGTGTGTGTGTGTGTATGGCCCAAGTTAGTCTTTGAGTTTGACATCCTTTTTTTTTTTTTTTTTGCCGATGTATACTGAAGAAATTAATTAATTTGTAGGTACGAATTTTCACAAAATTGATAAGCTCGAAATGAGATTAAAATTCTGGCTCTATTTCTCAATATATTTATTCTTAAATGTAAAACCTAATAATTAAACAATTTTAAAAGCAGGCATTGAAGTAAAAATTCCGTCAAATACCATAGCCGTGAGAAAATTTTCGCAAACAGAAAAATCTTTTAAAATATAATAAGAGAAACGTCATCCCCCTCCTCCTAGCCTACTGGCTAAAGGCAAGAAGCAATAAATTTGTAAAGAAAGTTAAACGGGGAGGACAGTTACAACGCGAGGCTTAAAGAAATGAAAGGCTGTCACAAGGATAACTTTCAGAAACGTTTAGAAAGACTTGTACTTAAGGGGTGAACATGTTCGTTCAAAAACGCCCCCGTCATTAGACTTTCAGTTCGAAATAACAGTGTGTCGTAAAAGCCCTCTAATGCTAAGTTTGTACACAAATTCCCCCTTTTTTTTAAAGTCTTCACCTTTTAGATCAGAAAAATACGTTACTAAAAGAAGGTATTTTATTGAATTTTGTGAAAAATAGTATATCTTACTCTTAAAATATGTGGATTCAATTGTGATTTATGATGCTAAATATTTATCACAACCAATTGCTTGGAAATGCAGTACAATAAATAAATGCCGCTTTCTGAGTTCAAATTAAGGATGATGCATTATAACACAATGCTGTAATTTACTATAATAAGATTTATTGCTGTCACTCATGGGATTTATGAAACTATACAAAGCCTTAATAAGATTTTTAAAGCAAAAAAAAAAAAAAAAAATTGGATTGAAAAATATTTTTTCTCACACACACACTTTATATTCTCTAATTAGATATTTTGATCAATTATCTATCACTAAAGCAATCAATAAAAAAGTTTTTTTATTCAAAACAATGCATGTTCTTCGCAGAAGAGAATAACTACACCATTCATTTACTATACAAATTTTAAAAAAATTTTCTTTTTCTTAATAACATATATTTTTATAAAAATAGGTAATAAAAACTAATTTAGGTACAAAAACTTCTTTTATTTTGAACTAAAATATATCTATACGGTGATACGTACTCTCAGATATACTTTTTATTTTAAATTCATAATTTAAAGTTATTTTATAATTCTCGGCTTCTTTGTCTTTCTTTCTTTTTTTGTAAAAAAATGTTTAATCTTAACAATATGGTTTGGAATTTGAAAATATTCTTTTTTTGATAAGAACTTTAACGCGAAATTTAAGATTAATAAATCGGAAAATATTTTATAAGACAAAAATGTTTTCATACTTATTAATAAATTTTATTACCCTCACAATGTTTCAAAAATTTAATAAGATAATTTTTACGGTAGTAAAAATATATTACTGATATAAATTTCTCGAAATTATTAAAAATAAAGAAGCTTTTCGAAACACGCATTATTTTTTTAAAAAAACTTTAAAGGGAAAAATTATAAGATCATTCGCCAATTTTGGTAAAACTCTTCTCAGCTGCTTGACCAATGTCCCTCCTGTATTCCAGATAAAAAATGAGTTACTCGACAGCTCTAAAAAACACGGTCAGGGTCAAAAATACACGCCTTTCCCCTTTCTAAAGAGATAATACTACCCCTTTAAGGACTTTAAAAAAAAAATCACAGGAACTGCGAGCCGTCTTTTGTACAATTTTTGGTAGAAATACCCTTCTTGTTAAAAGAGGTTGTGGTCAGGTTTACTGGTCATTAAGGGACAATACATGGTTACCCACAAAACGGCCATCTCAGAGGTAACTTCTCTCTCGATTTCTAAAAATGGTTATTATTATTATACTTTCAAAAAGTAAGGGGGGAATATCACCTGGCATGGTGGTCGAACTTTTGTACAAAAAAAAAAAAAATCCCGTCTATCTCTCAATTTGTATATCAGTTATAAAAATTTTAAAAAATCTTAATAAACCAGTATTCAAATACCTCCCTGTATATATATTGTTAAAATAAATTGAAATATAACAATTTAATTTTCATTAACAAAAGCAGAGTCAAAAAAATTATTTGGTTAGCAGGACCAATTTTTTTTTTTCATTACGTGCAAAGGATCACAAAAACCAAGTGGTCATGGTCAAGGACGTCTTAAGGCATGGGCCAACTGGGCCCGGGCCCCACCCATTATTTATTAGGTAAGTATTTCTTAATAAGATCAAAATCAGATAATTTTTATGGTCAAATACTCTTCCCGTATACTCCCCCCCCCCCCAAAAAAAGGGAATTTCAAACTGCATGTCAGCAGGTAAAAGTGGTAGGACTGTATTACTGTGTGATGACCTTTTTCTAGGTCTAGGCCTAGGCCTAGTAACGTAAACAATCATTCAACTCAATTAGTTTGTGCTTAGGTTTTTGAGGTTATGAGTTGTACACTTTTTTTTTTGTTTCAAATTGCAGTCTGAACGAGTATTTGACAATGCATGCTACTGACTACTTTTAAAGTTCTCAGGTAGGGCCTATTTTTGTATAGGGGCCCAGGGCATCTAAAAATCTTAAGATTCCTCTGGGCCAGGGCCTCAAAGAATCTAAGACGTCCCTGGTCATGGTTGCTAATTTCATGATTGGTGCAGCTCAAGCCGAATCGCAGGTATGAATCCAGATTCCGGTTTACAATAAAAATCGCTATAGGGTTGTATGAAACTGAAAACAAACACAGGACTAAATTCAACTGAAATCAAAAGATTTACTGATAAAGTAGTGTGAACGGAAGGGGAGCCAAAGTTGAATTTAATGATAGCTCGTCACCTTTGGTTCAAGTATAGCTTTACTTCTCTCTCTCTCTCTCGATATTAATTCTCCCTCTCTCTCTAACACTTTTTTTTAATATATACTATCTTTTTTAATGGATACATCGTACACATTATTATATACATAAACACCTCCATAGAGAAAAAGCTTCTTTTTGTAATTGAATTATACTTTAGGCTATATATGCTTCACTCCTCCCCACTTCTAACAAATTAGTCGTATTTTTTCGCGACCATTTTTTTTAAAAAACTAATAAAAGTTATTTCTACCATTCTTGCAACTCAAATATATATATATGTATTTTAACCGTAAGAATGTACAATTTTTTTTTTACTGAGAACATTTAGAAAACCCCATGCATCACACAACGGAGGCTTACAACACAAAGGAAAGAAGGAAGGATTACAACACAAACATCCATGCCTTCTCCAGGATTCGAACCCAGTCCCTACGGCACCGTAGTCAGAATGTACGAGTTTAAAAGAAATATTTTTTTACCCGATTTCCGTTGGAATATTTTGATGGTTTGTAAAAGGGAGATTTGATAAATTTATTGTGTGTGTGTAAGATCATTTATATAAAAATGTTTACTGTAAGAAGTAATTTTAAAAATCGTTTTGAAATATTTCCCAACATTTTATAATTCATTTACAGCGATTTCTTCGGTAAGTAATATCTGACTTTTCGATTCTTTTTTTTTTACTAACGTTGCGCTCTGAAACTGCGCTAGAACGCAACTCACGGATCTCGCAAAACTGAACCTCGGTCAGGGGACGAAGACGACACCTCAGTGGCACTCCGCTCTCTAAGCTTCCACACCACGCCAAAGTGAGGACGCTGATCCTCAACAGATGTTAGCCCCTTTGCACGTTGGATTTGCAACGGAACCGGGACTCACTCACGATTCGACCATGCCGGCAACGAGTTCGCACCCATGATCCCCTCTGATCTCTTGAATATATCTGTTTTACATTATCGAATAATTATTTTAATTTCGAGAAAAACTGAAGTTTAATTTAGAGATTTTTCTTTTGCATTTGCTGATTGGTTTGTCGTGGAAGGGTGAAAATGCATTGTTTTAAAAATAATAAATATAAGTTTGGCTAACATAATTGAGTTATCGCCTCACCAGATATGTAAAATAACTATTTGCAAAAAATGTCACAAAAAAAAAAAAATACAATTTTATTAGAACACCACAGTTTTTTTTTAATCGATCCGCAGAGGCTCATTTTTTTAAACAATATGTTGGATCTGATTCATAGCTTAATGCATAAATCTATTTATAAAAATGTCATTCAAAATTATTTTGTTTAAATTTCAAACAATGGCGTAAAGTAAAGATTTTAGCAAAGTCTCAGCACATGAGACATTCTCAAATCCATGGTACAACAATCTACGATGCACTTTTTTTTTATTTTTTTTAAGGCCTTTCAAAGGTGAAATTGTTAGAAACAGGACATGGGGGATAGAAGGGAGTCAAACAACGATGATGGTCATCTATTTTTTTGCAGACCACAATAAAAAAAGGGTTGGGTAGTCAATGTTGACACCTACAAGGACCCCTTTTATCTGTGACACACAAAAGTCTGATCCTATCACCTGAAGCAAGCACCGGGTTTTTTAACAATTTTTTTACATAAAGGTCAGCATTCCGAAGCAGTGACAAAATTTGTGACTTTTCTTGACAAAGGGGGAGGGGATATTTTCACATAAAAATATAGTTACAAATGAATATTATTAATGCATTAAAAATGATTGTTTTTACATTTTTTATTGATCATTTCGCTCGAAAATTTATTCAAAAATTTCCATTAATCAAAAAAACTGTAAAATACGATGACAAATTTTAATCTAACAATAAATATAAAGACAAAAAGTAATTGGGTCTCTAAGTGATCATAAACTTTTTTATTAAAAAAAATATTTATTTAAATTTTATTAGTTTTTAAGTCTATAAATATAATATTACGCGCATGTTAATAACTTAAGGATTGGCATTAGTTAAAAGAAAAAGTGTTAGTAAAAAATATTGAGTTAAAATCGTAATTTTTCTGACAGGAAAAAATAAATTCTATATTTTTTCAAACATAAATAGGCTACAAAAGGATTCGTGCTTTTTTTTTTTGCATATCACATGATAAATGTCAGTATGAATACTAGTTTTTCATGATCAATATCAATACTTTTTTTTCTTCTTCAAAATACTAAAAAACATTGCTTGTTTACCTAATTTTTTCGAAAAAAATTCATAAAAAAAAAAATCCTTTCCATTAAAAAAATATTATAGCACTATCAGGATTTTTTTACGACAAGATGTGAAAACTTATAAAATTAAATTATTAAAAAAAAAAAAAAAAAGATTTCACAAAAAATTACGCTACAAATAATTTTAAATCTAAAGTCATTAAGATAAGAAAATATATTTTACTGGATTAACTACAAACACTTCAAGCTATAATCACGAAAAAATAAATAGCTGAAAAGATTTGAAAATGTCATTTGCCATGTAAAAGATTATATATCTGCTGGTTTTTTTCTACTTATAATTTTAACTTAGTAAACATACAAAACTAAAAACTTTTAGACTTGAAAAAAAAAAGGGAGGGGGGGGGCAGTTTTTAATTCACGAAATTCATATTTTACCATTAAACGATAATTAAAAAAAAAAAAAAACGATTATTCGAATAAATCATATTTGCTCCAAAAGATGATGCTAAGAATAATTTTTAAAAATAATTAGAGAACTTTTTTTACACTTAAAAAAAAGTTTATTCAATTACTATTTAAAATATTCGATAGAGGGTAGAAAATTTTTAAAATGTATTTCAGCATTTTATTTAGAAAACAAGTGTTTATGGAAATGGGAGGAAAAGGGGAGAGAAAACGGAGCTTTTCTGATCTTATTAAGTTGAAAAATTGATACTCTCAATTACTTTTAAGGTAGGCAGTTACTTTAGGGAGCAGGGGGGGGGGGGGGTCCACGGGTCCACATCCCCACTAAATACCTTAATATTTTTTCCTCGATTGATTATAATCCTATGTATACAGTACGTAAAATTGAATTAAGTATTTGATATTAACAATTAATTTTATTAATTAATGCTAATTATTTATTCAATAATTAATTTTTTACTGCTTTTTGTTCCCGAAAATCAACAAAACCAAAAGAATATGTTGGGTGGCGATTGCAGCATGATACAAGAATGCTGGACTTTAAACCCTGCCCCCCCCCATCTTGAAAAATTCCTGTGTGCGCTACTGGACGAAATAGGATCACTCAAAAATTGCAGTATCTTCAAAAGGAAGGAGCGACAACATACAAGGAATTAATAAAACGGCAAGCTTGCGAAATTCAAACCTACCGTCGAGGTTTCCAGCAGGAGTTATCTTAAGAATATGTTCTCACAAAAGTTCGATAACCGTACAGGTTCCTTTACAATCGAAATCCGCAGAGAAAATGTGACGAATAAAAGTTGGCACACACAAGAGTTTCAGCACCTGGACAAGATAAGAAAGATCCAAGAGACGCCGGACTACGATTGCAGACTTAGTAAATAGACAAATGTGTTGCAATAAAAAGCCCAACGAACGAAATCATATCATACTACAGTAGGGTCGAAAAACAGTTTGCGAAACAATGGTCAAGTTTCTTATGTTTTAAATGAGAAGAAAGGGAAATACAAATTTGAATTTCATCTCATTGAGATGTGCGTGAACAGCATAAAAAAATATTACCGCAAAATTTTACAGAGTGAGTGCTTATTTTTTTAAGGTTGCTCAAGTCGAGAGCTACTGTTGACGGACCTCATAATTTTAAACAGGCAAAATTTTGTAGAAAATGAGTTAATCGTACATGACTTTAAATAATTTTTATTCCTTATTTTAGAATATTACTAATGCATTTTATTTATTTTCATTACTAATGCAATTACATTCAAAAGTCAATATTGAGGGAGAAAAAAAAAAATTTAAGGCAAAATTTTCTTAATTTAACTGAATGATGAATCTTTTTAAGATAAGCGCACAGATTAAAAGGATTCGAAAATGATTCCTTAAGAATTTTAGGCGAGTTTTACTTGTTTGCAGATATTTAATTCTAGACTTTTGCGATATCGTAACTAAAGAAACTTTTCATTATTTAAAGCAGAATCAGTTGGCGCACAAAAGGAGGGGGGAGGGGGTCCTCGGGTCCGGACCCACCCCCTCCATAGCCCTTGATTTCTTTTTTCGATCGATTATAACCCTGTGTATGTAGTACGCAAAAGTTAATTAAGTATTTGTTATTTTTTATTAATTAATGCTAATTATTCAATAATAAATTTTTTACTGTTTTTTGTTCCCGAAAATCTACAAAATCAAAATATGTTGGGCGGCGTATTGGAGCATGATACGAGAACGGTGGACTTTCGACCCTGGACCCCCTCTCCCTTGAAAAATTCCTGTGCGCGCCACTTGCACGAATTACCGTATCACCAACAATAACAATATTCTCTTTATTATAAATATATTTAAGAATTTTAAATCAAAAATTATATATTTGTATGTCAGCTTATCTATTTGTCAGACTGTCTGCATTTCCACAGAAAATTACACTAGCAGACATTTACGCCAACGTGGCATACAAGGAAAGAGACTTATAATTCAATTATTAACGTACCCCGTAATCTTTCACAAACATATTTTTAATTTTGACCACATAAATTATCCCTCAAAGCTTTCATCAACGTGTTTTTAGAATGTACTCCCCCCCCCCCTCCCCAATGAAAGAGTTTGTGTAGAGTAAGGTCGAGGGTTCGAAACTTAGAATGTTAACGAATAGTTTCCTGAATTTTCCCCTGCGTTGCAAAAGGTTTGAAATTCTTGAAAAAAGCAGAATGCATGAAAAAACATCTCTGTGAAAATAGACTTATTACCAATGTTTCTATTATATAACTATATTTTCTTATAATCTTCAAACGTATTATGTAAATAAACGTAGTTATTTAATCTTGGCGCCATCTGGTGACGATGATTTAAATTAAGAATTCTAAGGTTGAAATAACTAACTAAAATTTCTCTATAAAATTGAGTGAATTTCCTTCAGCATGCACAATTCAGGACCTATAAAGGTTACATTCAAATTTATGTAAGAGGAGTGTAATTTTTTATATGATTTTTTATCGAATTAAAAATCCATTCTATTTTAAAATCACAGTGGAAGACATATATTATTATCATTATTCCAAATAACGTAACAATACACACACGCAAATATTGCACAAGATTTTTTTTTTGTATAATTTTTTGTTCAAGGGATAATACTAAGAGACGCGTTAGCTGAACGAAGATGGTCTTGAAGTAGGCAGTATCGTCGAGCGTCGTGTTCTGGTATTAGTGAAGACTACAGTGTAGACTCTGACGCAAGTTATATAAATCATTCGAGATTCAAAGTCTTCAGGTTGGCGCGGTGTGGAAGTTCGTTTGGAGAGTGGAGTGTGCCAACTCAGATGTCACCCCCGTCACTTGATCTTAAAATTACGAGGTCTGCCACCGTTAGTTCCACTGAAGCTTAATTTTTATTTTCACATTATTTAATAATACAAGCGCTTCTTATAAGAGAATTAAAAAAAAAGTCAATTATTCACTAAAAAATTATGTCATTGTTTTGTGTACAATTTAAATGATTTATTAGCTTAACTATATCGGTACACATCAGCTAGAAAAATTAAAAATTAGACGAGTATTTAAAAATTTCAATTATTTGAAAAAATCTGAATATTAAAAGATTTACAATATACATTAAAAAAAATCTATTTACGTATCTGAAAATGTTTTTTTTTAAAATTAATTGTTTTTTTCAAATCCTTAAGATATCTTTTCTCCTTATTTTAAGGATATAAATCATAGTTATATATATATATATATATATTTACACACATATAAAATAACACGAAATTAACCCGCGAGCATGAACACCACCAACCAATCAATAGTCTTGTCTCGTTTAAATAATCTCAATAATTGCTTGTTAAATTATTCTTTAGCATTTCTACACAAGTTTCTAATGCCCCTTAAGTAATTTCTGTCTCGTGCAATGAACCGTAATGCACCTTTCTAATTTCTTCGAATCGCAATATATTTTCATTAATTAATCAGGCAGATGATCCTTTCAACACTCTCGACAACTAAATCTCAACACTCCTGTCGGGAGAGATATCGTCCATTTGAGAATCCTCAGCTGCTATGGCAGTGAAATTGATTTCAGCATACTCTATCTGATACGGGTGATACAATAACATTACAGATGTCGAGCAAGTATCGTAAGATTTCCTTCTTTATAAATTAAAGAACTTTTTCATAGTTTGATAAATAAATATCGAATCCATTAATAAAAATTCCTCACACGAAAATTCTATGGATAAATAAATGAATGCAGAAATCAGAGCTATGCATCTTTTCGAATATGCTCATTTTTTACATATTTGGGGGAAAGGGGGGGGGATTTTTCGGAAGAGAGAGAAAGCATACTTTTGTTAAAATTGAAAATTTTTGTACTTTAAAAATGCTACAACACTATTTTTTCCTTTTGTAAATCATTTAATTTTTAATATGAGCTTCATGGTTTCAATGAAGCTCAGTATAGATGGCGCTTCATTTCAAACTACACTTTATGCAGCAACCGAACTTTAAACCCGCAGCAGTTAAGGCGGTTGGCGAATGATCATAGTCACTAGTGAGTGAGTGGCCAGCAGGGACGTTTTATGACTGACTCTTTGAGGCTCTGGGCCCCAATGCAAAAGTAGGCCCTACCTGAGGTCTTTAAAAGCAGACAGGAGTATTATAGACTGCATTGTCAAATGCTCGTTCAAATAGTAATTTGAAACAAATAAATGCGCCTATTAACCAGGAACGTCTTAAGGCCCAGGGCTCCAACACAAATGTAGGGCCCACCTATGACCCATAAAAATAGACAGTACATTGCATTCGTTGTCAAATACTTGTACAAACAATAACTCGAAGCAAATAAATGTGTATGATTTACAATCGAACATATTCGATAGCCCATCTGCCGCCTTTTGACTGATTGAGTAATGATGGTGGTAGCCCTAGATGTAGCCATTTTACATATTGTCGGAAATTCCCAATTTTTCGGATAATACAACTGAAAATAACATTTGATCCTTGAAATTATTCGAATCATAATCTTATTAAGGCTGAGTCGAGAATGAGACTAGGACCCCCATAATGGTTAAGACCCTAGGCCCAGGTGGCCCATGCCTTAAGACGCGTGTGCGTCTCTGCTACTCACAATCTTAAAAACCTAGGCACAAATCGGCTCGACCGATGGCCGCATTTCGATTAAGTGAATGGAAAAACAGTTTATGCTATTCAGCCTAGGTCTAGACATGGACAACGGTTATCACAAAATAATAGTCTACCCACTTTAGCCATTCGACATGCAGTTTGAAATTCCTTGTTTTTCGGAGAACATGTAAGGGAATAATACTTTACCATTAAAATGATTCGGATCATGATTTTAATATGACAGAGTCGAGAACGAAATCAGGCCCCCACCGAGGGCGAGGCCCAGTCGGCCCATACCTTAAGACGTCCCAGGTGGCCAGCGTTAATTCAGTAAAGTTACATATTCGAGTCCTGATTCCATTTGAGATTCGATATATAGAGATAATTGTGAAGGCTCGAAAACGAGGTTAACTTGGCGTGTATGAGGAGAATGGTGACAAATTCAGGTTCCAACCTTGTCACCTAAACGCAGTTTAAAATTACAAGATTATAGTACAGTGAAGTACACACGATGGGGTTTAAGGATTCAAATCCTCTCCATAGACCAACAGATTTTTAAGTTTTACCATAGAGATTACTTCTCGGCCCTTTCACATTTACATTCCTTTTAAAATGTAACCCCCTGTTGTACGCCACTGCAGTAGCAGGGTCCTTCTAGCTGAGCCCATACATACAACATTCAAAATGCAAAAACGCTGTAAAGTAACAATTTCGCATACAAATGAAGCAATTTCAAATTTTAGACAGATAGCTAAAATAAATAAATAAAATTATATAAGAATGCAAATGAAATCCAGTTTAAAAAAAAAAAAACGCTAGAGTAAAAAAAATTGGTGATATATATTAAGAAATACCTAATAAAAAATGAAAATTTCAAAATTTGAAAACATATTACAAAACATGCTATGATGAGTTTTATGCCGTATTGAAAATATTATGGTCATAAATATGGGGAAAATTTCGGTGTATCACAAACCCAAGGTTATGACAATATGCGTACATACACGGGTGGGCGAAGATTAAGGGAGACAACCCTATTATTCTCTACATTATTTGCACTTTACATCGTAACAGACGGGCACCTGTATTTGATAAAGCCTCTAGTTGTTCAAACCATTATTTAACAAGGGGGGGGGAAAGAATGAAAAAAAAACACACACACCACTTGGTAAATTGAGAATGATTCAATAAAGCTCAAAATTTATATAGATAAAATAATTGCAGTACCTTAAACGCAAAGTGAGTAAGTGAGTGAATATTAACGTCGCACTGTTCAGCTACACGAGGGCTTTTGGCTACGGACCTCGTAATTTTGAACCATGGTCAAATGACGAGGACGAGACCTGAGCTGGCACCCCCTCTCCAAACTACCACACCAACGGGTGGAACCTTAAACGCAAAAAGATTCTTTTGGTACTTGTATTGATGAACTTGAATCAAATCAAATTGGTGAGATTTACTAGCTCAGACGAAGTACCCATGTCCTGATCTCTGTCATAATTTTGAGCTAAGTTGTATTTAAATTTATCAATGCTAATTGTTTTGAAGTATAACGAATAAATCTTTGTAAAAAATTATGCAAAATTAAATGACTAACCGCTTTTGTAACATATATTGTATAAAAAAAACAATCTATTCTTTAAAAATTCTATTATAAAAGAATTAAAACAAAGCATATAGTATGCAAGTTTCAAGTTTAATTTTTATTTATTTATTTTTTGCCTGTGGAAGTGTTTAGTTTTCTATCAGCAGTTTACGATAGCGAGTTACCTCGAGCAAATAAAAAATAATAATAAACATTAGTCTTTGTATGACAGTTTTTGAAACAAGGGACAACACAAAGTGACACTTAACATTCGGTCGGTACACTGGTATTTGGTCTGTTTTCTTACTGACTTACCTCTGGAATTTCTTTTACTTTCTTTTAAACCACACTTTCTCGTTGGATGTGATTTTTTCTCCGTAGTAGGAATAACATCTGATGAATGCCTTGAGGCTAGCTTGCGTACAGAAGGATTAAAGTTAAATCTTCCTGATGAGGCAGAAAACTCGTCACAGTAATATTCTGAAGTTAGGATTCCAACAAGTTTCATTCTAAATTCTTCAGGTGATTGTGAACCGACTATTTTCAGTACAAACATTTGGGAATTCCACAAAGCCAAATACAATAAATAGAAGAAAATCTTATAACACTTGTTTCTGAAACAGACATCAATATCATCGCCCTTGGACCCCAAATTTGTATGGTTATTGAACAAATTTTCTCAGATATATTATTCCAATCAAATGAATCATAAACTGACAAGAAGCATGGTTGTATAGCAAATGACCGAAAGAGAAGTTTAAAGTTCAAAAAGGTCAAATAGTAGATAGCCAGTGGCTTCTGCGATTCAAATCATAAGTCGAACAATCAAGAAAATATGAAAAGAATTATTTTAATCTTTCATGTGACCATTGAATTTAATAACAATATATATATATATATGTGTGTGCAGTGTATAGGCAGATTACAAGTGAAGGTTGAAGTCAGAAAACTTTGTTTAAACCTGCAATCTTGGTTCCTAAGGCCAACAGTTTGCTACTGTACTACTATGGGTAACTTTTCTAACTCTCTCGACTGGTTATACTTAGGATTATAACTATTTGTATATATATATATATATATATAGTAACATAAAATGAAAGAAATACATGGCATAATAAAATTGATAATACAAAATAATATCACTAACAAAGCTAGAAGATTCAAACCAGATTTAAAGAAACACACTTTAAAAATAATGGAAGAGTCTATTATAGAAGAATTAACTAAGCGTATGTATAACATGGAACAGAATTAGAACTTTAAAATGTAAGAAGCCAAAAGAGTCAATAGACTAAAATGAAGTCCTGTTATGATTTCTAGAGCTGTTGCTGAATTAGGACCAGCAAAATTAGGGTTAAATATATTTTATGGATCTACCTTCCCCCGTTCAGCAGAAATTTTATACATAACAGAAAAACATACCAATATTGAAAAGTTAGGCTAAAACCAACCACGTGTAATTTGCAACCAAAAGAAAAAATAAAATAAAAATAATAGAAAATATGAAAGGAAATGAATCCTAACAAAATAAAAAATAATTTTGAAAAGGAATAATGAAGCAAAAAACTTACATGAAAAAATGCAAATAACCGGAGAGCGGAAAAAAAGAACTGTACGTACGAGAGCATTACGCTAAATGATCGTTGAAAATGACGTGTTAGGTTGATGAAGCCAGATGCAATATATATATATATATATATATATATATATATATATATATATATATATATATATATATATAATAAAAATTTCTCTACAAGAGAGAGATGAATTATAACATGATTAATACTTAAAAGAATAGCAATTGCTAGATAACAAGACAACAGAATTTAGAAGGAGATATAAAAAATTGAAATAACAGAGTAAAATATATATATATATATCTAATATATAAAATTCTCGTGTCACAGTGTTTGTAACCAAACTCCTCCGAAACGGTGTGGCCGATTCTTATCAAATTTTGTGCGTATATTCAGTAGATCTGAGAATAGGACGTAAACTATTTTTCATTCCGATATTGTAATTAGTTAAAAAGATATTAATTAAAAACCTTAAAACGCTTAATTGTCTTAACCCTGCGCGTTATTTTCCCCGCCTAGCGTCGTGAATGAACAGAGGGTGAAATTTTTCGGTATTCTCGACGTTATTTAAACAGCCATTCTATTTTTGTTTTTTTAAATCAGACAAAAAATAATTACAGAATCGGAAAGATCATTTCTTTCGCCACGATACAATATAATTTTTTTTGCAAAATAATAATATTTTCTATTTTTTAAGATTTTTTTTTTAAAATAGTCAAAATTGATGCGTTTTTAAGAAAATTATTTCGAAATCGTTGCGTATGAATTTGTTTTCGTGTTATGAAAACGATATTCTACACTAAATAACTTCAAGCTTTTTTCTTTTAGAACCAGTCATTTAAAAAATAAAATGCCCAAAACTTTTTTTTTTAAGATTTTCGAAAAATTGTCGAAATTTTTAACTTAACATTGAGTAACTTCGTTATTTATTAAGATTATAATACGAAACTTTTGTTGCGTTTGTAGAATAATGTTATCAAACTTCTGTGCGAAGATTAAAAAAATTGCTTAAAAATTACGGATTTAAAAATTTTTTTTTGTGATTTTAGTAAAATAACGTTATTGCAAGAAATAATCTAAACAGTATTTTTTGTACATTTTTTATTTAAAAGTCCTTCGTTTTCGAAATTAATGTGTGAAGTTTGAAAGCATTAACTTAAAAATTAAGCCCTAAAAATAAAAACTTTGATAAAAAAAATACGCGATTTTACAGTTTGCCAAGCCTTGGCGTCGAAAAATGGTTTCGCGCCAAATAGCTTTCAACTGTTTCACCTGAAACTTCACATCTAACTCAAGGGTTACACTAAAAAGTTCTGACTTAAACATGCGAAAATCAGCAAATTTGGCAAGTAAAAAAAAATGCGAGTGAAAAAGTTATTTTTGCTTCAATTTTCATCATTTTCTCTTTATATAATTTTCAAAATTAAATCATTATTTATGTCAGATTAAGATGAAAGAATGTATTCAATACATTTCTGAGATTCATTTAAAATATTTATCTGTATCAAATCAGTGATTTAAAAAATAAAAAGCCAAAAACTTTTTTGAACAAATTTTAATAAAACACTCAAAATACTTAAATCAATCGTTTAATGATTTCTTCTTTAAAAAAGATAATTGCATAAAACTTTATTACCAAGTATCGAACATTTCAAAAAATCCTCACAATTTTACTTCAAGATTTAAAATAGTAGTAAAATTTTGTAATTTGAAAAATTTCTACTTTTCTGTCTTTTTTCAACATACAACTATTTTTAAAAAGGCTACATTTTCGTTTCCGAGGACTAAAAAACTGCAACGAAAGAATTGGAAAGTGGGTGAGTGATTTATAAATTCGCACTGTTCACCTACTCGAGAGTTTTTGGCGACGGACTTCGAAATTTTAAGCCACGGTCAAGTGATGAGGACGACACCTGAGCTTTCACCCATCTCTCCTAATTACCACACCAACTTAAGAACAAATTTCGAAAAAGGAGTTTTTATGACATAGTTAAAGAAATCACTCACATCGCGCGCATTACAAAGGCGCATACAACACACACATATAAGCTAATCGTCCTAAGGAAACAGGAAATTCCATGGGATTAAGTTATCACTGGTACCAGCATTGCCCGGGTAAGCGGAGAGGAAAGAAACAAGAGCAAAGTAATTTGAAAATACATTCGGAAGTGCTGTTTGTCTAAAGAAGGGAAAATTTATGAAGAGAAACCATGATAGCATTGCTCACTGGGCCATGCACTCACATGCACGATGTCACCACACAAAGTGCTGGCGTCAGAAATAAGAGGAATGAACATGAGGATTAAGTTATCACCCTCGTAAAAGCCCGTGCAACGCTCAAGTCAGCTAGTTTTACAAAAATCTATTACTCATATAAAATAACAGAATACACAACCCAGCCATATATAACACACTATACACATTTATATAATAAAACCTCTTTTAATGCTGTTCTTGGAAAATCAGCATTCTGATTAGGTGCCTTAGCCTGCGTACAAGGTTTAAGGACCTAACTTTAAATTCCGCATAAAAGACGTTTCTTTGTAACATTTATTATACCTGGTACAGTGGATTATTAATAACAAATAATGAAACTATTCTTTTTCAAGAACCTCAATTTATATCAGATAAATAAACAAAGCTTTTGTTAAAAATTTCACAATAATTTTTAAGCTAATTAGACTATTAAATTACAGATTTGCCCCCTCCCCCTCCATTTTCAAGTTTTTATTCGAATGTAATTGAAATTCAATATTATTTATTAAGTATTACACCGTCGCCAAATTTCGTCAAATCAAAAGACGTCGCCAAACGCCGCGATATATAGCCCATAGTGGAAACCCTTCCCGTGCACGTTCAAGAACATTTATTATGATGCAGCATTTTGCGATACTTTTGGAATTGGTTACGTCTTTTCGTTTGGTGAAATTGGTCGGCAGTATAATACAAGGGGTGATCACATGAAAAGGTACGAAACGACATAAAAATGAAACAGTTAAATATTTGCATATTCCGCCAAGGGAGAATGTAGCGAGACATCTCGGGATGCCATTGGAGACTGACTGGGATCGGGCGCGGGTGCCCGCATGCGCAGGAGAGAGCAAAGGCTCTTATAAAAAGCGGCGTCCAAATGATGCGAGCACAGAATTACTCGAGCACAGAAAAAGCATTAACCCGATGTTACTGTGAGACACTCCGACCCCTACGCAGGTCCATCAAGAACAAAAGACCGGGGCTGCTCACGGAGGGTGTGGTTCTGCTCCATGATAACGCGCGTCCACACGTCTCCAGAGTCACACAAATGGAACTGGACAAGTTCCAATGGGAGACGTTGGACCATCCGTCCTACAGTCCGGACATGTCACCCTGCGATTTCCATGTGTTTGGTCCACTGACGAAACACCTGAAAGGAAAGCGCTTCAACTCGGACGACGTACTCAAGGACACTGTGAAGGACTGGGTCTCGTCACAGCCACAGGAATTCTGGGAACAAGGAATCCTGCGGCTTGTTCATCAGTGGGATCGTTGTGCTCAGGCCTATGTTGTATATTTTGAATAAAGTGTATATTTGTACCCACCATGTCGTTTCGTACCTTTTCATTTGATCACCCCTTGTATATATACGTACCTACGATTTTATTGTTTATACAAATGTTATTAAAGATTTGTTCGGTAAAAAACTTCATTAAAATCCTAACTTACCAGATAAACTGATATATGCAACTTAATTAACTAATTTTTATCGTTTTTATTCAATAAAAAAAAATTTGAAGTTTGTTTTCTATCAATTTTACTTTTATAGAACCAATTATAAGTTGGTGATCCGCTGATCCTGGGTAAGTTAACTCTCATTATTTAGAAAAAAAACCCACTATTCTCTGGTAAAAGAATACTTTTTCAGTTCATGTATGCGGTCACGATAGTTCAGTGATCATGACAGTGAATTCTTGATAAGAAATGTTTCAACAGAATCAAGGTTTCGAGTTCTGGATTTATCAAAGACCGGTTATGAGAAAAGTAAAAAGCTGTTGCACATTTAAAAGGAAACTAAATCTCAAAATTACATATAGTAAGGCGTGAAAATTGAAGAAAGTAAAGTGTGTCATCTTATGCATCATGCATCGTAGCACTTGAATCAAAATAATGAAAATTTGTTATCGACAGTTTTCGTGCAACTTCTACAGTAATATAAGGACCCCCCCATCCCTCACAATATTTTTTATACAAACATAATATAATTAAGTTAGAAATATATATACTAGCTGGTGCACCCGTTCTTCGTGCGGGTAATTGAAAAATTTAACAATACAAATTGAAGGATAAAGAAATTTTTAATGAGTTAATTTTACGTAAATTGCAAATGAAACAAAAACAAAAAAAGGTTTTTCATAACTCATCTGAAAAAAAAAAAAACCATGTTTGTTAAATTTTAAGTCTAAGGATCGAAAATACGAGAAAAAGAATGTTTTTTTATGTAAGGTCTCGTAGCTCTCTTTTGTGGGTCGATTTTTGAAAACACCTTTCTAAGCTAATCTCTGCTCAGCAAAAGTAACACATTGTTACAAATTTTGTTTAATGAACGTTTAAAATAGGGTAAATAATTTATATTTGGATGTATAATACGTTAATATTACTTTCTGTGGTATTTATTTTATGTTAAAATTATAATATTCGTAAGCAACGCCGTTCCTTACATTATAATGGCGATTCAATGGAAACATAGCGAAACGTTGGTGATAGAGCCAAGTTGGCATCATTTTTAGCGACCACGTTGGCAACTTGGCAATTGATTGAACGGTGCAGAAGTTGCTTTGATGTAGCGCCACCTGGTGGGGAGCTGCAACAAAGAAGATAGTACAGAAGCCTTCTCCACAAAAAAATACATACACAGGCCAATTTTCATAGTGATCGGTTGAACGGTGTTGGAGTGAAGCGATTTCACATATAATGTTAAATATTGTGTAGTTTGATATGTGTATTAGTTTTGTGTGAATGCCAACAGATGGCGCTGGGAAAATTGTTACACTTTTATGTAATGTACTAGTATAATCATTCTCGTCTTGTCTCCCGTAAATGAATGTTGTGTTTCTATAAGTCTCTCTTTTGAATGAAGTCTCTATTCACACTAAGTTAATAATTTGAAATACAAACATCCATTTATATAAATATATTGGGTTGCAAACTGAAACAATAACAGTAGAGGTCTCCTTTTAAATAGTCATTACCAGACTGGATTTTTAATAAGTTCGATCAAAAATGTCCACTAAAAATAATGCCGATGTTC
This sequence comes from Trichonephila clavata, assembly GCA_019973975.1. NCBI lineage: Eukaryota > Metazoa > Arthropoda > Arachnida > Araneae > Nephilidae > Trichonephila > Trichonephila clavata. Next base: position 132,025 of record BMAO01037519.1, on the reverse strand, counting down.
GCCCCGAAATACTCAAAGAATAAGGTATTCTATAAAATAACAATAATTAAAAAAAAACAAGTTTTTTAAAATACGATAAAAAATTGCATCCAATGCCATATGAATCATTTCATAATGGAAGGGTTCGTTAAGCCGCGAAGGTCACTTGTGTGAAACAAATCTCACGTAAGTGTCAAATGTAAAACCGGCGCACGTGGCTGATTCCTTACGAAACAAATAAACTATGCGCATTTTGTATATCATGATCGAAATATTTAGTAGCATTTTCTCTAAGCTGATAAACTGACAAGTGCAATTTTCAATAGGAGAAATAAAAACACCTAGGAACAAAGGAAGATTTTTGAAAATTTATAGCATTTTTTTTGTTTCTCGTCGATAAGAGAAGGAGATAGTATTTTAATATTCTTGCAACGCAGACTAGTCGAGTGACACAGCTTAGTTCCGGTCAACGAGCAGTAACGCACAATGCTAACATGCGTTACGGTGATTTCGTAAATGGGAGAAGCGCGTCCAACCAAATATAAACAGCAGTACAAAGCAAACTGGGCTCTTTCAAAAGTTAAATGGAATTGAAGGGATCGTATCCATATTGCATTGGTACAACCCTCGATACTAAATGAACCTTTAACTGATGTTGAGATGTCTCGTGGACTTCACAGCTTCTGTTTGTTTTCTTTTCATCATTTATTATTATTATTATTCTGAAAACAAAAAAATTGAAATAAAATCAGGTTTTTAAAAGATCGATTTAGTTGTATTTATGAAACGGTAAAGAATGTAATTTAGCTATATATAGAGCTTAGAAACTGGAATTTGACAATCGGAGTAAGGTTTGTTTTACGCAAGCGATCGTTTACAGTAGTTATGCAATAAAATCGATCCACAAAAGTTAAGAGAAATGAAGCAGAGTTAAATGTAAATGCTCTGATGAAATATGTAGCAAGGTGTATTTTAAAATTAACAATTATAATGAAACAAGAATTTTATTTGCAGAAAAAGTAAGTTTCTAGTTATTTATTCAATTCATGAGTAATGTAGAAAAATTATACTTACACATAACAGTTTGAAAATGTATATTTCAAGTGACGATCTATTAAAATACACTCTTCCCCCAATTCTATTTAAACTTTAAAAAAAAAAAAACGATGGTATTTTCCCGCCTTCTTTTGGATTTCTAAATTTCTGCCTCTCATAAATTTTCATAATTTTTTGAAATTTTGAAAATATACATGTCTTACTGAATTAAACTTAAAAGCGAACGATTGACTAGAAGCAGTTCAAGAATTTTCAACATTAGCAATACTGAGGATATCTGATGATTCAATAAAGAACTGTCATTATTAATTTATCAATATATGTCTTCTAACTACGATGCTTGTGTGAATTTCTTTTCAAATAGACAATTATTTTTAGGTATTTACTATCAGATTACTAACACATAAAAATGCTTCTGATCCTAGCACAATAAGGAATGCACAAGTAATACCGGTCGTAACGTCACATTTCGAAGCGGTACGAGGGCTATTGGCCTCATAATTTCGAACCATAGTCAAGTGACGAGATCGACACTTGAGCTGGCAAACACTCCCTCCGAGCATCCTGTCCAATGTGTAGACTTTGAGCCTCGACAGATTTTCCGTGCATCAGCCCCTCTACACGGCGGGTCTGTAGTAGCACCAGGATTCGAACTCGTGACTCTCTGGCCACGAATTCGAGACCATGACCATTCGGTTACCATGGCCACACGTGCGCGAGGGGAAAAACCTACCAATTTGGAGAGGTGAAGCAAAGTAAAATTAACTTTTTTTTAAAAAAAAGTAACTTTGTAATTTTTTTGAATGAAAGAATAGAATAGAGAATTCTTTGCCCTCTGTACAAGAAAAAGAAAGAATGACTTTTCAATAAACGATATACGTGACTTTCAGTGGTGCACATAAGAAAGGGGAGAGTCCCCCCAAAGCCCTTGATTTTTTTCCGATTGATTATAATCCTATGTATATTGTCCGCAAAATGTAACCAACTATTTGTTATTAATGCTAATTTTTTTCAATAATTAATTTTTTTACTGTTTTTTGTTCCCGAAAATCAACAAAATCAAAACAATATGTTGGGCGGTGTATTGGAGCATGACATGAGAATGGTGGACTTCTAATCCTGACCCCCCCCCCCTCTAGAAAAATTCTTGGCTACTGGGGTTTTTGAAATATTTTGATCGCAAAAAACATTTATATATATATATATATTCTTTAAAATAATATAAAAAGTAAAATGTGCTAGTAAAAACCAACACGTTTACTAATTCTTTATTTCGCCCAAATTTTGCAATGGTTCTTTCATATATATTGACCTAATTTGATTATCCCCTTCCAAGTTCAGTATTTATGTCAAACCAATGTATATGATAACTCAGTAAACATAGACGGATTAGAAAGCGATAAGATAAATACATTCTGGGCTATAAGGAATTTAAAATATCGGTCCTACTTAGCTAATGCAAATAAAAGCGAGTATCTAAAATGCTAAATAAGGAGTTGTACAGCGTTTCGTTGATTTCAAATCATACTAAAACCTCTTTGCTTCCATTTTGATTTTAGAATTCACTCTCCAAAGCTATTGATAGAAAGAACGTCCAGAATGCTCGAGTGAATTTACAGTTCTGTGCTTGGAAATTATCAAAACTTTAAGAAATAAGCCTGAAGAAGAAAATAAAAGAACCAACTCTAGTTTTCTAGAAGAGTAAGGAATATGGCACAAGTAAGCGGAGATATTAACGGTATTTTTTCTACAAAGATTGAAGATACGAAAACTATCTAAAATTATGAAAACATTGGTATATAGAATTCTCCGGTTGCGGAGACGAAGGAGTCTTCTGAAGGAATAACATTCCCTTTAAAGAAAATCGGTTTATGCTTCCTGTACTACAATTTGAATGATTGAGTGAGTGTTTGTTAAAGTCGCACTATAAAGCAGGGATAAGCATTAAGTCGATCGCGATCGACCGGTAGACCGCCAAGCCAGTTTGAGGGGAGCACCGTAACTAAGACCTAAGACATGTATACTGAAAGAAGAATATTTGTGTAACGCCGATGCCAACTAGACTGGATGGACCAAGACACCTTGAAAAAGTTAGAAGTAGCCAGTACCCAGAAAAAGTCTGCCCATCCCTGCTATAAAGCAACTCGATGGCTATTGGTGATGTCCCTATAATTTTGTACTATGGTTAAATAACGAGGACGACACTTGTGAGCTGGCACTTCTTTCTTCAAACTACTCCATCACGCCAAGACTTAGAGCCACGACAGATTTAACGTGCATCATCCCCTCTTCAGTGGCATCAGAGCTCGAACTCATGACATGCCTGCCACGAGGTTGTGCCCATGACCACTAGGCTACCGTAGCCACTTGAATGATTGAATTGCAGGATTGAAAGTAAGCACTTTTTTTATTCTTATCACAATTGTTCTCATATGAAATACGAATTCAGTTTGCAGAATTTTAATGCATAATTAAAAAATTCTTTATAGTCAAATTAAGAATTTATCATATAGTTGCTACACTTCATTGGTGTATGAAAATTTCTTGTGAATTCAAAATAACTAACAATTTGTTCAAAATATAGTTTTTATTTTGAGAATTTTTTTAGGCTACTGTCTCGGTTTTGTTTTTGCCAGTAGCAAATGAAATGAAAGCAATATTACACGAATAATTTTAATTTGATATAATTACACCATAAGTCACTTTTGGTGAAATAGTATACACAGTACACTAGTATAATAAAAAAATATAATTAATATTTGTCACAAATCACTCATCCGATGTTTACACTGAACAAATTAAAACGATACATATTAATATCTTTGCTGAACACTGAATCATCACCCTTGGTATGGATGGGCCAATCAAGACTTTCTGAATCAGACGTTTCCAACCATTTCTACTGGCAGCCAAACTCCGCCAGTTCTTAATTTTAAGGACCAAGCAATCTCATTCTTTAATAGTGTTTTGCATGATCCATCCAAAAAGATTTATTTTGGAATGTTGCCATCATTCATACGGATAATATAACCAATCTAACTGAGGCAATGTATTTTAATGTAATGAATAGCATCTGGTTTTTTGAACATTTGATGTAACTCGGTGTTGTATCTTCCCCATTTAGAATTCCCTTGAAAATACTTCTGAGGAAAACTGAATACTCAATAATATTTTTTACAAGTTCTATAAACAAGATAAATTTCTCAGATGATAAATAAAGATGCAACTATTATCTGCAATTATTTATTTCTCCTTCGTATTCATTTTACTCATTATCAATTAGTGTTGTTGTTACTTATGCCACCTAATCGAAAGTAACACCAGATCAAGGCCCACGAAATTCATCGCGGCTAAGGGCTAGATTTTTACGCCTGTCGTTAGCCTTAGCTTTGAGAACCATGTAAGTGACAGTACGATTTTACTCGGTTCCACTCTAATTTTAAGGGAGAACTCCCTGGGGATGGTCAGGGGCCTCCCACCTCTTTTCCCCTTCCACCAACCTTACGAGAGGACTTGCGGCTCGACGGCTATTTGCAGTTCCACTATGCCGCGAAGGCCCTTACAAATACCCATGACTTCTCCGGTATTCAAGCCCAGGCCCTACGGCACCGCAGTCAGCGTCACTAACCACTATACTGGATGGGCGGCATCAATAAGTAGAACATTAATAGCTGCTGCCCATCAAAGCTCATGTGAGGTGGCTTGAATGTTTGGAAAATGGAAATATGTATTGTCCATATGGACTCATTATACAACTCTGATGTAGCGTTTAATCTAAATTAAAGTAAAGTTAATTTGTATCTAAAATCTGATTCCCGAAGGGGTCTACACATTTTTTTTTAAAGATAACTAATTGGATACCTAATATATTGATCATTTTTGCTTTTCAGACTTCTGTTAAAACAGTATACAGCTCTCTCTCTCAAATGTTCTCTTCAAAGTATTTTTTAGTCTATGTTTGGTCAAAAATACTTTGGAAGTGTGCTTGTGAGGCTAGAAGTTTAATCCACCTCTAAATGGAGGCTTATGGTTTACTTGTCTTAAAATTTTTGACGTGCTGTAGTCTCTTATTGTAAAGACGTAAAGGAGCACAGAAAAATAAAGAGATTGAATAATTGATTGAATGGGGTCATTGTAGATTGAGATTTTAAACAATCAAATTGTAAAATCTACCATTTTTTTATTTTTTTTAACAGAAGGGCTTTTTTAAATCATTTTCCAGTGTAACAAATAAGATACTTGAACACTTTTTTTCCCTTCCGATAAATAAAATTTATTAAGACGAGATTAGAAATTGTTAAAATATTACTATGCAAATGTATGTTAGCTATTGTTATTAAATTTTAATACAGTATATCTCATGTACATTTAAAAATAAATAGTGCAGAGCTAATTTTCTAATCACAAAAATAATACTTAGATATAAATCTTCTCGAGTGTTATTTACAATGTTAGGTTTCTATATTACTCATTTTAACTTTATGCAAATGAATCTTTGCATCTGCCTCAATTGTTTACTGAATGATTATGGAAGCGTTTTAGAAACTGTAATTTAGATATAATTTTGCAATACCAAAAAGGCTGTACCCAAGGGGTTGAAGCTGTTTGTTATAAAACTCTTCTCGGACAAGGTCGCATACTCTTGCAAAACCTAGAGGTACGCCTACAACAGAACTCAAGAACTTAACTTCTGTTCTTAGAGGTACAGGACATATACAACTTATAAATTTACCCCAATTTAAGTACATAATACCCAATTTAAATACATTTAAACAATTTTTTTGGTACCGGCATGTATTGAATTTTAATAACCATATAGCAATAAAAAAGCGAACATGAACCTGGCAACTGCTATAAATTGCCCACTGGGGTTTTCAACCACGTCAGGACATATGCTACATTGCATCAAAAGTATAATTCAAAAACAGTAGTCGAGACATTTTGCATAACACATAAAATTTTGTGAGCATTAGAGCTACTTTATTGGCATGCTTACTTCCGGGAATGACGGTTGCCAGTGGACAGTCCTTGGAAGATAATGAAGAGTCAAGGACCTTATGAAATTCAATCATCAACTGAAGGGAGGGATGTCCCCAACTTCCTCTCTTGTGGATGGTGCAACACCACAAACCACACGTGGTCGAGACTGACGAAAGAGAAAAGAAAGAAGGTGGATTGAATTTCGGAACCATTTCGTGTTTACATCCCAGAGAGGACGTGAGAATTATATTGGACGGGGGTTCATGATAGCACGAGGGAGGGGAAGACAGGATCGTCTGGGGTCCAGGGAAAAGACCCTCTGAAAACAGGTCAAGGGTCGTGGTGAGGGCGACGGCAGGGTGAAACCAGAGATTAGGCACTTGGGGGTGAATGACCAAGAACGGTAGTGAGGGGAAAAAAACACATTTTTGAGGTCATCGGGAATATTCCCGGAGCTAAGGTGCAAGTTGTCAAAATTTTGGGATGTTTACGTAGTTAAGTCCAGTGTGTAAGGGGCAGTAAACAATTTTTTTCCCGTGTTGACCTCAGAAAGCTATTATTCAAAGCGAATATTGAAATTCTAAACTGTTATTCGTCTCACAACAGTTTCTTGGAACGATATTTATTCGAAAAAGCTCGATTATTTAGGTGTTTACAGTATCTAGGAAATGGTCAGTACAGGTAAAAGGGGAATGATGAGCATTCACATTTTTTTAAACAAAAACGCTTCTTGAACATAAATAATTAAGATGTTAAAATAATTGTTAATTCAGTTACTTTTATACGTAATTTTCTTTTAAAAAATCATGCAAATTTTCACAAAACAGATTTAAGTGCAAATTTTACTTAACAGCCAGAAGATATTTTGAATAGGATACACAGAAAGAAAGAAGTGGCCAATATTCCACCCTAGTGTTGCACATTTTGTGAATGTTATGCATTAAAAAAACGTGTCTTTTTTTTTAATAATAGAAAGCACAAATCAATCCTTCTGAAAAATATAATGTTCCTGTTATTATTTCTTCAGCGAAACATGCAAGCGAAAGAAAAAAAAAATATTGCATTTTTAAAGAGATATGTAACAATTTATCCATAGTCATGACAATAATTACATATGTTTCAAAGTTAATGATATTTACAGTTTTTTTGTTTGTTTTCCAAAAACAATTATCCGAAAGCTTTAAAGTATCTTTATAAAGGAATTCTAAAATTTAGTAGCATATTAGAGTGTAGAAGACTTAATAATTCAGTAAAATTCTCAAGATAAATTAGTTACATGTAAAATACGTTCGTTAAACTGCATTAATTTATTATAATCAAGGTAGCAACTACATTTCGTACTTAAATATGGCCACATCCATTACACATGTTTGTAGATCTTAGCCTTTTAAAAATTATCTATTAATACAATAGTTAATAGAAATGAGATATATTATATATAGTTATAAAAATTTAGTACAAATTTAAAAACGTTTTAAGGGCACTTTTCCAAATAATTTTCAATTTATTACATGTTTTGAATACAAGTGTAAAAAGAAGGTGGTAGAATGTAATATCTTATGTCTTCTCCTTCCCCTTGCTTTCTACACGGAAACTCACCACTGTTATCGTAGAAGAAAAGTCAGAAGTAGGGGGCACAAAAAGAAAGCTTGTGTGCGAGTGAGTTACAGACGTGTTTACGAGAAAATCCAGCAAAGCAGAAATTTATGGAAAACACATTCTGACCCCTAGGCAGGCGTCCAGAAAAATAGAGGGAGAAGGGTATAACAGTAATATGAAATAACTTGATCTTTGATACCCTTCTACTGCATGTTTCCAACTCTCTATGTTTAAAAAAATTACACTAGCTAAATATTTTGGTGTAAATAATGTTTCATGACACTAATTTATAAAAATTAATTATAATTTAATTTAAACTACAGTTTTTATGAAGTTAATAAAATAATGTAATCGCGGAAGGTTAACAATGAAGAGTAATGCGATAGTATAAAAACGTATAGTTAAAAGTACGAAATGATTTATTAAATAATTTTAACAATCTTATTCCAAGAACTATCTTTCTATCTTTTGAACTACACTTCAAAGAGAGAGAGTGAGAAAGAAAGAAAACGTAACGTTTTTACCTTCTAAAAAATCTCCCTATCTTGAAAGACAGAAAGCAGTGTTTTTTAAGTAAGTAAATTTTCTTAAAAGAAGCTTTATCAGCGCAGTGTGAATATTTTTAAATTAGAAAATAATAAAGTAGTTTACACGGATAAAGGGGGGGGGGGAGGGGATTTTGGGCGATACACACACAGAAGAAATTTACAATTCACATATAATTACTGGGAACTAACTAACGTCAAGATTAATAATTGTTTAATTTTTACTTTAAAATCAATCGATTCTACCAAAAAAATACTTATTGATATGCATACAATATGAAGAGAGGAAACTTATGAATATTAAATTCAAAATTTAATCATAACAGTATGGGAAAGCGAATGTGTAAGAAAAATAGAAGTGAAAGTGAAACTGGACAGGAAGGAAATGAATTCCCTTTTCGAAATAAAATGTATTCTAAATTTCATATTAAGGCATAACTTTCAACCCCGGATACGTAGATATGACAATCATAAAACTACAGACTTTTGAAGACAAAGAACTAGATACTTTTAAAAACACGCACACACACACAAAATGATTTTTTCCCTTTAAAAAAATCAAGACGAATTAGTTTGTATTTGTTTAATTTTTGACAATAATAGTGAGCTACAATACTTATTACGTAGTAGATTGGCTTATTGGTACATTCCGCCTTAACATGAGTCATTGAAATCGTATATAAGAATTTCCTGAACAGTGAAAGCCTAGGCTTTAATTATAGAGGCAAAATCGCTCACAAAAAAGATAGGGCGTAGTCTTCAGCCGTGGTTAGAAAATAGGTTCGGCATTACGTTTATTGCGATTGGAGAGTACAAATAAGATAGATAAAGGGCGTTAACAGGTAAACGATGAAAGGAAATTCGATCTCAAAATGACAAGAGAAAAGGAAGTCACAAACAAAGCTAAATTAAATTCTAAATGTTACCTTGATACGATTTGAAGATCACGATACTAGCAAAAAATTCCGAAGTGTGATATGATGGAACACTGTGTCAAAAACATTGTCCAAGTGTTATCTCCAAAGTTTATTCAGGGGCTGTATCAAAAGATGATACCGAAACGATGGCGATATTTGTGATACCATTGCTTTTCAATAAAAAAAAGTTATATTTTTTAGGAAAACAATTATATTTTCCCCATAACCTATAGCTGACAATACATATTTTTATCATTCATAGGTCCAAATAAGCCACACAAATGCACTTACACATGTAATGATGGAAATAAACTTATTAATTTTAAGATGATTTCCTTATCACATTCATTAAAAATTATTCAAATTTCTTATACCTTACACTTTATTCTGAACATAAAAAAACTACATAAATTTTAGTTAATTAAATAAATAAATTAATGTTTTAAAATGATTATTTTTAGTTCCTTTTGAGCCATGAACAATGATACCAATTTGGTCCAGTTACAATGAAAATTGCTTAAGGATGCCTTCACTCCCCCCCCCCCCCAACGATTATACATTGAAACTTTTGTTTTATACAAGGAATTATAATTAAAGAAAATTTGATAAAGGAAAACGTTTTAATTAATTATAAAATGAATGTGAATATTATATAATTCACATATCAATTTCCATCAGTAGCGCACACAGGAATCTTTCAGGAGGGAGGGGGGGGGGGTCCAGGGTTGAAAGTCTACTATTCTCGTATCATGCTCCAATACGCCACCCAACATATTATTTTGATTTTGTCGATTTTCGGGAACAAAAACAGTAAAAAATTAATTATTGAATGAATAATTAGTATTAATTAATAAAATTAATTGTTAATAACAAATACTTAATTAAATGTTACATACTATATACATAGAATTATAATCAATGGGAAAAAATCAAGGTCTTTGAGGTGTGTGGGGGGGGGGCTCCTGCATATATTTTATGAAAATTATTTGTTATATTTTACTTATATAGTGAATTTTTTGAAATTTGAATAATTTGTAAGGAATAAAAAAGAATTCTTGTGCATAAGAAATGCCATTCATAAATGATTTTCCATCTCTGTGTATATATGCATGAGTGTGCATCTGTACATCTCCAATTTAGAGAATACATGAAATATATTATGCAACTGTAAAATAAGGAAAATAATGTATGCAAAATCGTTTAAAATCAATACGTCTGTTTTATCCCCTCAGAGCTCAACCACAGTTTTAAATAAAAAGAAAGAAAAAGGAAAGGGGAGCCTAGAAATCAATTTAGCTAAGTGGAAGAACCATTTCCAAAACTTTGACAAAAAATATCCTTTAATATTCTCAATATAAGTGATTTAAACTGCACTATAAGATGCACGATATTGGATTCAATTATTAATTTCAATGCGAATTAGTTACTTTAAGCAATTCAGTTTTCATTTTAATAACTGTATATGTTTCAATAACTGTGAGGCGCTCTTACAATTCAAACAAACCTTTAATGCAAAAAAGTTAAGGCAAGGTATGTAATATGAGATGAAATTAAATAAGACGGGTGGCAGTACCCCCCCCCCCCCCCAAATGAATAGCAAAGTAACCATAATGATAGTAACAAAAGAATAAAATAAAAATAACTATATTAATGTAGACTGGTACTGAGTATGCCACAGTTAATTGGGTAACGAAATGTACTTGCATCTGAATTATAGCAAATATCTAAATTATCGTGCATTTTCTCCCACTTCTTATTCTCTTTGGATCTACTTATTGTTTACATAACAAAATGAAGCTTATATTTTGTAGATTCTAAAAATAGTATACAAATACACATCATGTCTATTAAGCCTAATTGGTCATTTATAAAAAGAGTCTCTTCAGCATTTTTCAAATGTACTAAGTATTTCTACTTGAAAACTTAAATTTAAGCAACTAAAAATTTAATAATAAACATTTTAAAACTATTTTAATAGTGCATATAATTGCAATATCAACTATCTCATTAAAGAAAAAGAATCATACCACAAATATACCATCAACTAACTTATGTTATATATTTGGTTGATCCTCTTATATATCTAAAAAACTATTAACATTTATATCCATTTTTTAAGTATTTTTTTTATCGCATTACACTAAAAGAACTTCAAAAGTCAGCCCATATTTATATTACATATATATTTTTTACACATTTAAGGGGATTTGGTACGTTTAACACAAAACTTTTCAGTTTAATGATTTTGAAAATTTTTTTGGTTGCCTCCTATGTGTATATATTATGTGAAACAGAATTTGTGCTTGAAATTTCATAATAAGCTAACCAATTAATTTTTTTATGAAAAAATATTTTTTGAAGTGATTTTAAAATGCTACTCTCCCTACAAAAATCGGCTTAAACACATGAAATTTGATTTACGAGTACGTCAAACTATGTACAATAAAAGATGGAATGGGTTTTTTTTTTGTGATAACATGATTGGCATTCATACAAAACATCTTTTTATGAATGCTTATTGAAAATTCCTAAAAAAAAATGCATGCATTCTAAATTTAATTATTTTTTTTAAAAAACGAGTATTGATTTGATTCAAAAATGCATACCACCTTCTGTTCCATGTACTATTAGTAATAGTTAGAAAAAATATTTAAGCATTTGGCACAATAAAAAATAAAAAAAACCTTAGCATTTTAAATGAAGACAAACTAGTTATTTTATCTTTCTCAGAGGTAAGTCTGTTTAAAGTTTTGATTTGCCATAGTAAATAAAAACGAACGTAAAAGTTATCATAATTCTGAATTTTTTAAACATAAAGCTTTCAAATTTTGTAACTTTATTGTTAAGTATATAAAGGATAATTTAGGCTAAAAAATTAAATTTTGATTTTTTGACCGATTTTTGTCATTTGAATCGTATTGTGTCCTCTTAAAAGATCGATCATTCTTCCTCGCGCACTTAATTTTCATTTTGTATCTAATCTGATCCAATCTACTGATAATCCTCGTAGCTTCTGACCGCGATGTTAGTACACAATTGATCAATCTGTGTGTGTGAGTGTGAACAAATATATGTAAAAACTACCTTACTTAACCGTATAATAAATAGATGATGCGTTACTGTAACTACATTACAAAGATGAATGATGTATTAGTTGTTGTTATTTGTTTTAAATTTCCCATTGTGTCTCGCGAAAGCAAATTTTACCAAATCTCTATGAAGAAACCTGTATAGAAGAAACCCCAACAAAGAAACGAAAAGTACAACAAAATATCTTTTGTAAAAGCATCATTCCCTGTCCTCTTCTCATCGTCTGAACTTCCAGTCATAAATCAATTGATTCACGTCCGAGTCTGGAGAGCTTTCACTGGGATGTTAACGAAGACGAATTAGAAAAGAAGATGACATTTTTCACTTTCTTCAGCATTCTCACAATGGAGTTGACCGACTGCGTAAAACTTTAAAAAAGAACCATCAATAGTTTTTAACTTCTAAAATAAATCATGAAGGGAGGAAATCGAGGACAATGGTCGAAAATGATGGAGAAAGAAACAAAACAAAAAAAAAAAATAGTTTAAAGTTGTTTTTGTTTTTTTGAAGAAAATTTATTTTTATTATATTGTGCCTCAAGACTTTTTCTTATGACATGATTTTTTAATGGACTTCAGCAGTACTTAGCAGGTATGTTTTGAATGATTTGAGTGATGCGAAATATAAGTACCATAGACAAGAGGATGTTACAATAACAGTTAATGATATGACAATGGCATTGATTAATTTACCACATCAAACTTCCGTTTGAGAACCAAGTCGGCCTGTATTTCTAAGCATTACTGTGCGATTATGTATTTCTACACTTGAAAATTTTCTTAAATGCATCTTGCTACTATAAACGCAATTCTACTGAAAATACGTTTTGGCATACATTGATGCCATTGTTCCAGTTATTTTGTCCAAAGCAAGGTTCTGCATTTTTTTTCAAATAATGCATTTAATTACCTGTTTTAAAAATTCCTTTGTTATAATTATGTAGACTATATTAATATAGTTTTTTTTTTACTTTACGTATGAGAACTCTTTCCCAAATAAAAAATATTTAAAAAATAAAATAAAAATTCAATGCCATGAGCAATGCAAAGAACAGTTTGGGCAACTTAAGGGTATTAAAAAAAAAAACCATCCAAAATCAAGAGAGTATCGAAAACAGATTTAAAATATTTTGCTTCAGTTTTTTAGCCTTTTGTTGCGCGATCATAGTGATCATAATTAAAGGAATGATTTCATCAGGGTAACGAGAACAGCCAGTATTTAAGAAAATATCCAAATTTTAATCGGCATGAAATATTTTTGAATGCCGAGCTCTCTTTCTCCCGGCGTCATATTTAAATTTATCTAGATCCATATGTTTTTTATGATTTCTTCCCATATGAAAAGTGTTTCCTTTACCAAGCTCATTAAAATTATAAGATCACTACTGCAACAAAACGCAGAAGAGACAGTCAAAGCTACTAAGACAAAACTTGAACTGTAGAAATATTGTTTTTTACAAACTCTATTTTACAAATCAGTAACAGAAACAATTACTGGTTAGATGGCAATATATCAGCATATTGGTAGCAAATGATTCATTTAAACAAATATATGATAATTATACAATTATAAACGATTTATTCGTATTATTTATCAGAAAATATAATATTAATCCATCCAAAAAGTTATTTTAACTATTACTTTATTTTGAAAAGTGATTTGATGATCAGGTCAGTTCATAAACTACCAAAAACAATAGTTTCTTTAGTGGCTAATAATATAAAATATTAATAAGCAATATAAATATTTAAGTAAGGGGAAAAAATCAAATTTCTTGTATAATTAGCAAAAATTATTAGAGGGACGAAGAGATCAAAGCACAAATCATTATCTTAAAACCCGTCATTTTAATTTATTCTATTTTACAACCACTGACATGATAAAAATCATTCAGCAGAATTCGGATACTATGGATTGAGCAAGAAGCCAAAATTATGTGGAAAAACACGATGCGCAAATATTTTTCTTTAAACACTCTTTACTTATAAGAACCCTTTAAACACAACATTTTGCAATGGTTTATTTTTATGACAGATTCAAATAACCAGTTCCTAGGTTCCAAATCACCAATCCATTCTTTCGTCTCTGTCTCGAACAAAACCTTCGTTATCAGCAAGAAATATTTGCGCAATCTTATCCGAAAAAACCGCATCAGAAAGAGATTCTCGGAAAACCATCCCGGTCAGAGAAGTTTGGAGAAATCGAGTCAGAAACCAGATTCTGCTTCTAATACGCAGAGGGGGAGGGAAAAATAGAGAATAAGAAGAAATCGTTGTCGTCATCAGGTGGAGGTGCTCCCCTGCTTCTTCGAAGGTGCAGCAGAGAGAGAGAGAGAGAGAAAGAAAGAAAACAAAATATGTCACCTCCCAAATTTAGACGGTTTTCCCCGCTGGACATGCCGCAGACTATTTTGGCTCGCCCCTGCGCGCAGGCTAAAATTAGTGGACTTCGTAGCCGCGGTGGTCCTCTTCCATGACCTTATGTAGGCAGGTAGACCTGTGGTGTAAGGGATATACCGCGTGGGGCTATTTTTAAAGCCCGCTTCCGCGAGTCAGAAAGAGAGAGACGGAAGGAGCTCGCATTTTGCTCGCGAGACCCGAGGCTGGATTTGGACAATGGCGGTTCTCTGTCTCAATTTCCAGTCATCGTTTGTGAAAAGAGTGAACAATGGGCTGCGAAACCGGAAGCAAAACCTAATATATTAGGCTAGTGGTTGTATGCCATAGTTCAGAAAACGTTCCGTTCAGAGAAAGATTCTAGCAGGAGAATGAAAAATAGACAAGGTTTTTTTTTATAGAAAAATACGTTAACTTGATCACAGTTTATAGAATTATGAAAGAAAACAATGGCTTTTAAATTTTTCGCTACTCCAAGCATTAAATTCAATTCCCTATTTCGTTTTCTTTTTCATATATTCTTATTTTTATTAACTTTTAAATATATGGTGGACGTGTGCCCTGCACTATGAAGTCTTAATTCTACTGCCGAAAAATATTGGAGAGCACGTGCACTAATGGCATATGTGCTATTGTAGTGTGTGTGTGTGGCGTTTATAAAATAAAGAATAAAAACTTTATCAACAAATAGAATCATCGACCTGACAATAATTTAGAAACTTAATGTATAATCTTTCTTATAATAGCTTCCAAATTTAAATCAATGACAAGTTGATATAGATCAGTAGCACACAAAGAAGGAAAAAAAGGAGATGGGAAGGGAAAAAGGATTTAACTTGTTTTTTGAATGTTATTAATGTGTTTTGGCATTAAAACCATATTTCAATATATTGACACTAAGCATTAGTCCAAACAAAAATTCAAAAAAATTTTCACAAATTTGCAATTGGTATTAATATTAGAATGGACATTAAAATAAAATGCAATACATTCTGAACCATTATTAGTCAAACACAAGATGCCAATTTCATTTTATTAACGTTTTCTACAGATAAAGTTAATAATTGTGAAACATAACTTCCCAGACCAATATTGCACTTTTTTTTTCAATCGCGAGTATTTAATTATTTACAAGTTCATTGAACATGTTGAGTTCTCTAAAAACAAAAAACAAAAATTTATACGCAATTTTTGTTACAGAATTTGCATTTTAACCTTTTAAGAAGAAACTGTGTGTTTTAATTCTTTATACAATTTTAGAAGCAATTACTTAAAAACTATAAAATTGTAAATTAACAAACCTAAAAATTTTTGAAAGTTGATGAAATTTTTCAAAAATATTGATAGTTTAGTTAAAAATAGTTTTAAAATTAACACACTCAGTTTTAGAAAATAACCCAAGCCCCCCAAAATAACCCAAGAATTTCGGGTTTGAAAAAGCTCGCTTTTTTCAGTCTATGTTAAATGAAAACATTTAACATAGACTTTTTTTCTTTTTATCTATATAAAAAGAAAGCTTGATAAGTAACTTTTTAATCAAAATATAAAATATGTCGTTACTCGTTTTCGAAAAAAGTTTTGTGTGTGCATGTATCATAGTAAGGTATTCTTTTTAAAAATATGAATACATTTTTAAAATGAACCCTGGATTCTAAAATTCAATAAATAACGTTGCATTTCAACATATAAAAAATATCTTGTTTTCACCTCCTAAACACTTTTAAATTGCTCTTTGCTATTACGAGAGCCATTTTATTTTTGATACAATGACATTCAGTTTCAAGATACTTCTATATTTATATTCTATTTTCTCTCCCTAATATATGGACTACCTGTGAAAAAGTTCCTAAACTATAAATGATCCAAACACAAATGTAAGTGGTTTAACAGCAGTTCCGTTCAATGAAGCCACCAAAAAAAATTAGCCGCGGATGTACTATTCCAAAATTCGGACGCAATGTTGAACAAATCGCTGTGACCGTAGCAAATTAATGGATTTGTGCACATTGCACCTCTCGGGTGATAAAAAGTACCTCGAAAGGCGAAGAGTTAGGGGAGCTAATAGAATTCAAAAGTCTATTTGCAATGAGATTGGTAATAGGGGAAGAGAGAAATACAGGAAGTCGCTTTATTTGCTGATGATGGACGTGCAGTAAGTAACCTCACGTATAAAGCCACCTCCCCGGCCTAACTGTGTCATAAAACGCATTTACGCTCAAATAGAATCACGGTCCACCCCAAGTTTCTTCGAACCAATGAGTACCCGGGTTTCAAGAGCACGGATTTCCGTGTGAGGTAAGCCATCGACAACAGACGGATAGTTAAAAACAATTCTTGAAAAACAGAAAAATAATTATTCGCACCTTGATTAAGGTTCGCGTTTGGCGAAGTTTGTGTAAATTACTTTTCTTTTAACAAAAATTAAAGAGCAATTAAAAGTCAAAAATAGATAAAAAAAAAGATGTGGCGATAAAAAAGAAAAGAAAGAACAATAAAGAGCCAAGAAGGAAAAAAAAGGTAGGAAAAAAATTGTTTTTTTTTCAATTACAAATCTGACATCATGCATTACTTGATACATTGAAAAGAGAAAACAAGATGCAAATAATTTATTGTGATAGTGGTAAATTTAATCAAAAACAAAGACTAAAAATTAGAATATAGGCAATAGTTAAATTTTTTGAAGATAATAAATAATCATTGCAACATATTATTCAATGACAAATTACATACAAGCTATTTATTGATGAATCAAAAGCTGTACATGGTTTTTCTCGAACAGACACTCTTCTTGGAACATCATAGATAAGATAAATTACAATTCGATAGGTTCAGTAAAATGATAATAATCGATTTAAAATAGGATAAAAAAACCTTTGTTAGAACTAGTTCACTAGTTATAAGAATGGATATTAACAATACGTCAGCACAAAAAGAAGTGAAAGATATTTAGAGCCTTGCAGAGGTGATTTGACATAAAAGAAGCGATAATTAAAATGGAATAGCTCTTATCGAATTATCAGAATGAAAACTTCGTGAAAAAGATAATGTCAATCATGATACATATCATCTTTTGTTTAAGAAAATGTGAGCAAAAATCTGGAATCGATGCTACGGTGTAGTTATATTTTGACTTGGATGTATTCGTCTTTAAAAGCATTTGTCAATTCGGTCAAATCCGATTACTGATTTTAAACGTCACGAAAAACATAAAGAATTAGTCAGTAAAAATAATACATTAATTTCAAAAAGTAGTTTATTCTCAACCCTTATATGATCAAGATTATAAATAATATGTATATATTTTAAGTTATCGATTAGCATTTAACCTATGAGTGATTTTGAAAATAAAACCTTAATATTCTCAGTACTTATCTTCTTTTAATTTTTTTTTAGTTTCACTAAACCCACTGATAATACCTGAATGTTTACTTATTAGAATCTGAAGCCCGAAGAATCTAACTGAACTTTCCTATCTGCAAAGAAAGTTAATACCTTTGGTAAATCCGAGTTACTCTCCTTTAGACGCCCTAGCGATATTTTCCAACTGTTTGACCCTCCTCTTTGTCCGACGCTTATCTTTTTCTCTTTTCTTTCATTTTTTATGTACATCAGAGATACATATGTGTTACAATTATTAAATGTACTAATCTACGATTGTGAATACATAATTTTTTGTTTTGTTTTGTTCAGCTTGATCAATTTGGATCCTTATGCCAATGAAACCAACTGACATTTCCAAAAATAAAAGTGTTGTTCCTTCTTCCCCTTCTCTCTTTCGAATACGAGCATACTGTAATTCCTGTATTGTTGATTGAGAAAAATAATTGTAGTTTCAAAAGCTTTATCACAAAGTGACCCTAAAACAAAATCCTAAAATACGCTTAGGATATAAGCTTTTTTTGGAAATATAGATAATACACGTGTATATTTTATTTCACTCCTGAAGGTTTATTGATACTACAAACGAACTTACAAAAATAGTAAGAGTACTTAATATTTTTTTAATGATATTTTAACCGAATAAGCGATTTTTCTCTTAAGACTCATTTACAATGAATGTGATCAATGAATATTTCTCAAAAAACATACAAACTTAAATAAAACCTTCAAATCCAAGATAGTGATTAGCCAATAGAGCAAGCCAAGAATTTTGCAATATTTTTAAAGTTATTATCACCAGAGAAGAATTTATTCTGGCATATGTGAATGGAAACAGGCAATATGCTCCATCCAGTTTATTATTATAAAAAAATAAGTACTTATAAATGTTTTATTTTTAATGCCTTGTTTTATTTATCATAAAATGATCAAAATGATGAATATGGAAAAGATAATTACATTTCATATTATTCCCAAATTAGAAAATGCATATAAAATGTATCCAATACAAAAACTATAGACATCAAGTCGAGGAAATATTAAAATAAACACAAGAACATATTTAAAAAAATGTATTGAATAGGCGCAAGTAATTGATATCAAAAATTAATAACAAGAATTTGAGTAAAATTTTTAAGGTCTCTATGTCCGAGAACATTTATAGATTCAAATAATTCATAGCAGAACAAAAAAAATAAGAAAAGTCTTGGCAATCTATGAGATGACGAAGAGATAAACCTACATAATGATAACGGGAATATCGAATGATTGAAATGAAGGCCGTTCAGAGTCGTATCCCATGTCGTTGGGGGTCTAGGACAAAAAGCCCGGCTTCCGGCGGGCAAAAAGTGCCGGACAAAAGCTCGGGTAGTCTCGTAATGGGTCCGTTTCTTTTCCCGGAAGTACTCTGCCATTTATAAAGCCGGAGAATATATAAGAAACGCTTGATTGCGTCCAATAAACAGAATACAACGATAAATCCAATCGAAAAAGCACAAATAGGGAACAATAAATATATAATGTAAGAAGACGGCTGCACGCAGCATTTCTTAAAAGTACATAAATTTGCTGTGTGACTTGTTGAAAGGAGTGTGGTTATTGTAACGTTTATAAAAAGGGTAAATAGCCCTGACGCGCTTTAAGAATGGACTTGACAATTTTACAATTCAAAACAATTGCCTGTAAGAATATTCCAATATATATATATCAGATTAACTGTCAATCTTACGCTTTCACTTAAATTTTTAGTGAAAGAAGGACAGAGGTTTCTGAATTAAAAATGCTAACAAGCGTCAATTAAACAAATTACTGGCGAGAAAATGTTATAAATCTATCCAGTTACTGAACTGCGATAGATGTTCAACTGTGTATGATTTATTTTTCCAAGATAAAATAGTTAAAGTGACGTATAAAAGAAACATAAATATATCTGTATTTTTATTATAATCCAAAGTGATTGTAATTTTTTTATTTCAGATTTCGACATTTAAAATTGACAAAATTAAAAACAATAAACTTCATTAGATCAACAGTTGAAAAAGTAAATTTGATTCACTTTTTTAACAGACCAATACTAAAAACTGAAATTTCTTCTCTCCAAAATTAAAAACTTTCATAGGAAAAGGTTTTTTCGCGTGTGTGTACTCAATTTTATAAAATAATAATACTAATATATTTTTACACGTGTTGAATACAGTTTATGAAAATCATTAAAAAATTATTCCCTTTATCAGAAAGATAATTATACCAATAGTAAAGAATAATTTAAAACGTTATTAAAAACTTAATTATAATAAGAATAAAACGATGATAATATATTATCAGAGCGAACATGTTATGGTCTTTAACAGGTAAATCCAAAAACTTTCTTTTATTATAAATTAAATTGATCTGTGCTTCCAGATATACAATACAATATAACTCCGTATCAGTAGCGCACACAAAAATTTTTCAAGGGGGCATGGTAGAAAGTCCCCCAACTCGTATTATACCTAAAGACAACACCGATTGTTTCTTCTGATTTTGTAAGCAAAAACAGTAAAAAAATATATTTAATTAATAAGTAGCATTAACTAATGAAATAAATTATTAATTACAAGTACTTAATTAAATTTTACGTTATATATATATATATCATCATCATCAATCGAAAAAAACTCAAGGGCTTTGGTGAGGGTCTGGACCCTTAGGTCACCCCCCTTGTGTGCGCCACTGCTCCGTATTTCTAAATATCAAATTATATTTTCCATCAATTCTTGTATTTTATTTCTGTTTAAGCTTCCATCTATAGAAAGTAAGAAAAGAATTATTTTTTTTTTCAAAACTAAGCAGGCTTTATATATATAATCCGGAAATTTTATAATATTTTTATTTCAACATTGCTGTAACAAAAAGTAACCTAAATCAAATTAATATAAATAAAACATCAACCTGGTGCTTTGGAAGATCTCGTAAGCGCAGAAGAATAAAAGAAGTTCAGTTGCTACCTTACCTGAAAAGAAAAGAAAAGAATATTTAGAAAACTATTTCAAAAAACAAAATTTGCAGTATAACTTTTTCATTTATTTATCTACTCTAATATGTATAATACAGTGGATAGCGGTATATGGAGAAAAAAACATAATTAATCGGTACCTATATGTATGAGGAAAAGAAGTTTTATGGTGTGGAGATAAGGGGAAAAATAATTTCAAAATTTAATATTACCACAAAGTGGTTGAAAATGGTGGGGGAGGGGGGAAGAAAAGAAAAACTTTATTTTGGTTAGGTGACTTAAAATAAATTTAGTTTTCTACATATTACCAAAAACGACGATTATAGATAAATGAGAACTGAATATTGAGTAGTACAATGTACATTGCAACATTTCATAATCCAAGCTATTGCCGTCTTCCGCTTTATCGTGCACTGCAAAATTTCAGCAATAAGGGTTCTTTTTTAAAATTTAACACTAAAGAAACTGTTAAATGTACCTAACGTGCTTTTTTTCTTGTAATAATTTACCAGGTGATCTCTCAGCACAATAAATGTAAAAAAGTACTAAAATGCCTGTTTTTCTTTAATAAAAACTACTTTAGACATTTTACTATAAAAAAGACTTCAAAACCTAATTTCCTTTGTGATAGCACTTAGTATAAAAATTTATTTTTTATTTTATTTTCCCCCTTCATCTGTACATTAGAGAACATCTTTCCACATATGCAGGTTTTGAAGTTCTGAAAAAAAAATTTTTTTCCCAATCCACTCTAATAATATTGAATTATTTTTCATATATTAAAAGGAAAAACACAAGTACATTTCATTCTTCTGACTTTTTTTGTTTTTGTTTTTCATAACTGTGAAAAATTTTCATAATTACTTTTATGAATTAAATTTTTTCACAATTTACGGATGTAATAATTTAGGTCGATTTTTTTAAGGAAATGAAACACATCAATAATAGTATTAATAATAAATCCGCAAAAAAAATCATTACATTGCATATAAAACAGGATATTAACTTCTATATAAGCCTCAAAAAATATTTTTAAAAATATAATTGTATCTCCAATTTGATCATTTAAATAGTTCATATTTCAATAGAAAATATTCTTCCATCTCTTTTATGTTTCAATCCACAGAAAGCCAGGATGCAAGACCAAATCGATTTAGTTTCACAAACATTTCGAGCACACGAGAATATGCTCAACATTTACTAAGGCTACTCACCCACTAACATACACTGAATCCCCTTCCCTCCCTGCCCAAGATACATTAAAAGCAAATGGAAAAGGGGTTCTCTGGCCCAGATGCGACACACGCTACAGGGTGGAGTAAACAACATGCGGGAAAAGAGAAACGACCAATAGGAGATCGATACATTATCATAGCATGTTCGACTCATTAGCCGGCCGGGCTAATTTACATTAACGATTCTGGACGAATGGTTAAAATTTAGCAGCACACTTGACCCCCGTGGTATGTAAATGACAGAATCAGCCGATGGGAGGGACAGAGTGGATGTTCGTACAATGCACAGATCGAAACTTAGTTCGAATGGTTCGAAGATAGTAGAATTTTACCGAGTTATTTCGCTCTGCTCTCTCTTGGACACAATAAAAATAAAAATATTTGTTTAAAATTAAATCTATCGGCGAAGTTTTGAAGCGAGTTGCAAACAGTGCGATAAAGTTTATGGTAATTTCACAGAAAGTTGTTTTACATTTCTAAATAAAGATTCTTTTTAGCCTGATGTAAAAAATAATAAATGATTGATTGCATATGAAATGTATATGCTCTTACTCTATTATCACAGTCATTAAAATTATTTTAAAATCGAAATAATCAATGAATTTAAGTAAACAAAAAAGTGATACTTAATAAATGAAATACAATTATGAAATTATATAAAGAACATTAAAAGCATTGTTTAATAAAAATGCAGATGTAAAGTAATGAAACAGAAAATATTGGGTGCCAAATTATATCTATAAACAGATAGGAATTTTAATAAAAAAATTAATTAGTGTTTATTTTTATTTTTAAAAAAGAAAAATTGACTAAAAACAATTCGTTAAAAAAAATAATTCTATGATTTTTCAGGTATTAGAATATTTGGAAGTTTTCTATTTCGCTAGTCAAATTCAAACTATCACAAGTTTATAAAATTGAAGATTAATATAATCACCAGCCTTATCACTCTTTCTAATTGAAAATCGTGTTGTAAATACTATGTTGTGCATGCTAAATACTTTTGTACCTTTTCGAAACGAAAAATGTTGCAATAATCGAAAAAAAATGGCATTTTACAGGAAACTAACTCTGAGAGGGTTATAAAAAAAATCAACTCCAAATAAAATCCTTAAATAGGTAACCACAAACTCATAACAAGAACCTTTCTTTAATGCCGGTAATAACGATCAAAAATACATTACAAGTTCGCTTGTCAGCAAGAAACAAGCTTTTGTTCTGTTAAAATTCGAAGCAAAAAATGGCAGAAACTTTATATCGAAACAATAATAACTACAAGCTTAATTATTTTATCATTTTATAACTACGATTAATAAGCTTAACAAAACTTTAATTTCAACTCGATCGATATCGACAAGGTAGGTTGGCCTTATTGCCCTAATAATTACTGTTATTTGTAAGTGACCTAATAAAATGAAGGCTCAGTTTAATATTGAATTTTTTTTTAAAAAAAGGAATAAGGGCAATCACTAATTTTAAGCAAATAATAATAATAATAATGAACAGATTAAAATTTTTTTAAATTTATTTTTTCACTAAATCCAACTAAAAACAGAAATACATATAACTGATACACATTTCTAATTTTTTTAAAATTGATGTCATTAAATTGAACGGTTTTCGAAATTTCTCAATGTCCTAAGAATAGTTATTGCTATTTCAGAAGTTACATTTTCACTTAAATTCCATTTCAGTTCTCTTGATTATTGTTATTCGCTGGCGTATCATCAAGCAGAGAAAATGGAATATTTTCCTTCCCCTGCTACCTCACTTTCAATTGATTTCCTCTTTCTCGAAGGATATTAGCTCTATCTTTGACAATGTTAATAATCTAGCCTCAATTATCCCCCTCAAGCAGAACAAACGTTGCATTGGTTGAAAATTTTTACCCTCTTGGAAGTTATCGAAATTAATACCATCAGTAACGGGAATAATAAAGTCGGTATAATTTCGATCAATACCCGCCACTCTATCCACTAACTCTTTTATGCCTAAATAAATAAGCGAGTTCTCAGGAAATTAATAATTTCTTCTATAAATAAATGAGTTCCTTTCACTTTACTTCATGTAATTTAATTACTATTTAGTTATGAGGACACAATACAACTAATTTGATGAAAATCGGTCAAAGATTTTTTATTTTAACCATTTTTAGCGCGTTTTTCACGTAGTGTAAAAAAAGCGCTATTAGGACGCAAATTTCGTCTTCTTCTTCGTCCTCGTTCCATATTTTGTCGTACCTTTTTCTCAGCCAATAATTAACCGATTGACCTCGGGTTTTCGGCATTTGGTCGCCCTAGATGAGCCGAATCATATTTAAATTTAATAATTTTAAATTTTTTTAAAATAATTAAAAAAAATTTTTTTTTTATTTTAAAGTATACTACTACTTTCTGTTAGTAAAAAGTTCAATAGTTGCATTATTGTAAAATACAACATGTGAAAATCGCGCTAAAATTACTTGGCCATGCCAGTGATTGATATCTTGTTTCAGCCTAACATATTATTTTTTTTATGTATTTTTATATTATCTCTCAAAATTTCACAGCTTTAAGTTTTAAAAAAAATCCAGATAAATTTTATGTTCGTTGATATTCACATCCTGTTAGCACAAATGAAACCTTTAATTAATTTATCTATTTAAAAAAAACCCGACCACACTTGGTTTTTTTTTCTTCTTAAGATGTTACGGCCATTACCCTTCCCCCTTATTATGCCAAATGCTGTAATACTCTTTCTAACTATTACTACCAACGTATATAACCATAGCTGGAATGCATGTTTGAATCAAAGCAATACTCTCTTAATTTTAGGCATCTACATAAGCGAGTAACATCCTCCGGACAAAAGTGATCACTTTTGTCAGGTGGTGATGTTACTCGGTTACGAACCCGAGCATCGCGGGTTCCACAAGTTATTGGGGGAATTTTTTTTATTTTAAGAACTATACATTTCTTCACAAAAGAAAGAAAAATACACGAATCTTTGAAAAAAGAATGCTGCAAACTTAAATACTGCTTACTTAAACAATTTTTAAAAAACCAACAAAAATTTATTTCATTCGTTTATCTAACAGATAACAATCCTTTTAGATCATATCAATAAACTAGAAACGTTAACCATGCATCTAAATTTTAGAATACATTCTACTTAAAAGAGGGGGGGGGGGCGAATATTCCTCAAAACAATCTTTTCCTCCAACACGGGAGAGAGAAAAAAAACTTTCTCTAAAATAAATATGATTAAAAAAAAACCTTGCTTTTCTTAAAATGCGAATTGAAGGAAGAATTGAATAAATATTATAATATCACCGCGAAACGACTACATAAACGCATCTAGTAAAAGCACGTTTCATAAAATTACGAGCTTCGGAAAGCAAAGGAGTAAATTACACATTTTAGTTTCCGTAGATGTCTGCTTCCTTCAATTGATGTTAGTAGAGAGCTTAGAGAGCGAGATGTTTAATCACACCTCACTTTATGCGAGAAGATTTTCCGAAAACAACCGGTTTCAACTTCATGTAATGACACTCGTGAGTTCTCAAATAGTCACGTATTGCATAAGGAGGGTGCCGGTAGCGTGCATCTCTTCTCTACCATGTTCTTTTCTTCTTTCCTCATCCCCCTCGTGACATGCAAGAAAAAGGGGACGGGCAGGAGAGGCGATAAAAACTTGGAAAATTTATTAGGGAGTGAAGAGCATTAGCTTTAATATGAAAGTGTGAAAAGAATTTAACATTTTAATACTTCACTCACTGTTTAACAAATGGAAAGGAAATGAGTACAGAAAGCAGAAATGAGTACAGAATAACAGAAAGAAACAAAATGAAGATCTCTCTCAAGAAGACTACAGCTTCATTTCGATAAACTATTTAAATTTTGAAATGAAATACTTCATAAAATTGTAATAAATATTTTGCCCGTACGATGTACGGGCACTGATGTTTTCTACTTTTTATTTTTGATTTGCACATATTTTTAATTTTTATAGTGAGATCATTATCTCTAGTGTTTTTAAGAGCTGCAATTTGTCCATGGTACTGAAATACTTCTCATGCGGGATTTTTCACTGAAGGCAGAAATTTAGATTCTTGAATATGTTCGACAAAGAACAGGGATTGGCAAGGCAATGTGCAATTTGTTGCTTGAAAAGAAATAAAATGGAAACACAATAATAATTAAAAAATTGATACTATCTCTGTCCCCATAACAATGTAAGACTTAGCATTACATCATGCTTCAAATTGTGTGTCTATATATATACATATATATATGCACAAGTACACACACAAAATCCTCAACCGTTTGAAAAAGAGGTACAAACATGAAATGTTTTGTATGTATGAGAGAAATTATTTTAAGATATATGAAACATTCTTCATAGCATGCAGAGTGTACTTAAAATAGTAAACATTTAAGATTTTTCGTGGTCCACAATTGTAAAATAAAAAATGGTTTGAAAACTTTAAAATTAAAATTAAATTCTTCCATTTTCGCATTCTGTTAAGTATTATGCTTAGTTATATGCAATAGAAAATGCGCCTTTTTTAAAACATTTTGGGCAAAAAAACTGACCGTTTAATGGGTTAAAGCAATAATAAAAACCAAATAAACTAATATAAAATGTTAAAATAAAGTAGTTATCCATATACTCTCATCAAAATGATGGAAATAAAAAAGTTCATCAAAGAATCATCTACCTAAAACATAATTAAGAGAACGAGGGGGAAAAGTCTTAAATTTCCCGATTCTGAAATTAGTTATTTGTGTTCATTGAACTATTCGAAAGGTTAATAATTTGTAGGGTTTAATCCCGTATAATTAACAAAAATTCAGCTAGTTTTCTTAAGCAGAATAAATAATCAGCAGTTTTATTAAGAAAATGAAAATTATGTGTACATTTTTTTCTCGTTATAATTAGGTTTTAAATTATTTTATCATATGGTAAAACGTCTTTTCCCTTAATATAGTTATCGTAAAATCCGGCGAATACCGCGCACCTACACTTTCAAGGTGCATTTTTTAATTTTTGGTATATTCGCCGCATAACGTGCATCCCCCTTTTTTACGAAAATACCTGAAATGTATGTGTGCAATGCTTTTATGTTTTGAAATCATTTATTCGAAATATTATCCCAAATTTTTGAAAAAATAGTATACTTTTAGAACTACAACCCTTTAAGTTCATAAAGAATTGATTTCTTTTATGTAAACAGTATTTCGATATATGTAGAAGTCTAATTTGTTTTTATGCTCGTCTCTTTTCTTATTTTTAAAGCTCTTGTTTTTATAACAGGCGTATAAAGCGCCCCTGCAAATTTCAATCATATTTTTTTTATGTTAAAAAAGCGTGTTATACCCCGGATTGTACGGTAATTTTTTAAAAAACAAGAAAAAAGTTAAAAAATTATTAATTTTTTATTTTAGTTAAATTTACCATAAATTTATTAAGGAAACTCAATTTTGAAAACATAGTATGACATTAAATTCAAAATATATGCGGAATATATAATTCAAACTTCACAAACAAGTGAAATTAAAATGAATATATTTTTAAACATCTTAAACTATACAACTTAAATTTTTTAAAAGATTTGATAATAAAGCATATTTGTACATTTAAATTAAAATCAGTTCAGAACAAAACCAAAAGAATAAAGTAATAAATAAATTGCAAAAATTGTGTAAAGAAATCAGGTAATATTCTAAACATTAACTGCCACAAAATCAATATGAATACAAAATAACAAATAACAGACCAGATAACTGTATATGTTATACACATATATACATTTGATAACTAAAATCTTATCACAACCAACAGTCTTTCACGCCATTTCTTTACAGTCTCGCAACTCATATCTTGTTCTAATACCAAACACAATAGAAATACAACCTATATTTAGCAGCTACTTTTAACGAGTCGTAAATCATGCTTTTCACGGTTGAAATGAGGAAGATAACAAGTGTTTGACAGTGTAATTAAACAATCTAAAACTATCGGCAACAAAAAATAGTCAAATCACTTAGAGCAAATATAAATTAATTCGTTATTGATTTATTGGACAAACACATGCATATTTTGAAAGAGTGGTTCATTTCTTATAGAGTTTTACAAATAAAGGTATTTGATTGCAACACTCTTTAAATTATTATGAAAATATTTTTGCGATTAATAAAAAACTTAATTCCCTATTGGATTACAAAGATGACAAATATATTCCTTATTTTGAAGGTGAAAAGTGAGCAACTTCTCGTAAACTGAAAAATAATATTTGGGATAATAATTTTAAAAAAAACAACTAAATATATATTCAAAAATGTTAGTTTCTTACACTTTGTTTCGCAAGTTGAAAATAAAAAATAACGGAAAATTTATGGTATAACGCGCGCTTTTAACACAAAAAAATAATATCGAAATTTACGGGCGTAAGTTATACGCCGGGTATAAAACTGGGGAAAAAAGAGATGAGCATTAAAAAAAATTGACTTCTACATCCATCGAAATACTGTTTATTTAAAAGAAATGACATACCTTATGAACTTAAAAGAATTGTAGCTCTAGAAGTATACTATTTTTTATTCAAAAGCCTTGGATGATACCTCGAATAAATGACTTCAAAACATAAGAAATTGCTTACATACATTTTAGGTTTTTTCGTAAAAAAGGGACACACACACACACACACGGCGAATACATCTAAAAATTAAAAAACGCAGCTTGAAAGTATTGGTGAAAGTTATACGCCGGTTTAACGGGAGCTTATTTTAACAAGTCTTTTCTTTGGAAAAACTATTAAATTTTCGGTAAAATTTTACAAATTAAATTTTTTTTAAAAAAAATTTACAAAACAAAAAAAGCGGCTTTTATAATCTTAATTACATTTTCTGCGAACTTAAAATAAAGTTCATTTAAAAAGGTTACTTCTAATTGACAAATGTATTAACCACAATTAATTGCACGTGGGCTAGAAAGAAAACAAACAGCATTACAACACCACGTCATTGAGTCCATCCGGATGGGTCATATCCTTTTTTCGCGACATCATAGTTTCCTCCTTGGAATACACGTAACGAAAGCAATGCGGTCATGCATACACGTCTTCCAATCAAAAGAAGCTGTACAACTGAATTCGATGGCTGATTCACTAAGATCTAAAGGCACAAATGTAGCAGAAGCATTTCTGCGGATTCATGCTTTAAAACTGAACCGAATCGTTAGAGTTAGGAGTTTTTCATGGCGAGGTCCAGAAGAATTGAAAATGCAAAAATCCTTTATTTTACAATCTCTTGTATTATATAGCTATAATATACATATAAATAATTTTTCTCCTCCCATCAGTATAATAGTATAACAATTACAAAAGTCTTCTTAATGTGTTCTAATATATATATATATATATAATATATATAATTTTAGTTTTTACTTTTTATTTTTAGTTTTTATAATTATTTCAGCAAGAAGTAATTTTATACTCATCGCTAATGCTACAATTCGGCCTTTGTATTTCTAGCTTTGAATATGTATTTGGATCATTGAATCTGGCAATAACTTTTTTATTCAACATGATCTAAGTATTTTCGAATGCATCTTTAGGTAATTTATCTTTTTATTTAATAATGGATTAAAAACTTCTATCCAATATATTTTATAGGATTTTGCGTAGTAGAGTAAACAGAAAGGAGTAAGGTTGGCTAGTCATAAAATCATTTAAAGCCCATTTTTATGTAAGTTTAAAAGCTGTCCTCAGTCAGCAATGTTTATACTACAGCAGCACACCGATTTTTTTTAAGTTTACAAAATCTCGATGATATATTTTACCTTTTGTATTCAAGTCAATTAATTCAGTCTTTCAAGTTGAGTTTACCAAAAACTGTTTTTATATATTATCATTTAATATTTGTATTGTAGTTTTGTAACATTATGAAATAATATTGTAATATAATATATTTAAATTTTAAAAATGTCAATGAAACAAATGCTACTTTTAAATAAAAGAAATATAACTGAAACACACAAGCGAAACTTCGAAATAGAAGTACTATTACAGATACTATTCAAGTTATATAAAATGTAACACGTAAAAAAAAAAATATTTATTTTCAAAAATAGTTAAACGATTTCAAAATATTAGCTCCTCTATATTAATCTTTACCTTTTAATGCTAAAAATTTAAGCATTTTTTTCGACTTTTTAAATGTTACATCGAGATTCATTGGTATTTAAAAGTTGATACATGAAATTCATGAACAATATTGTTTATCTCGATAAATAATTAGAGCTTTATTTAGAGACCTAAATAAAGATTATATATTAAGTCTTTACTAACGAATAAACAAAGCAAAAGACATAAAAGCAATGTGATAAGAACTTGATCAACAGAATTAAGTTCACAAAACGGTTGATAAAATACAGAACGTGTAAGAGAAGTAATTTTTAAATTGTATCTTCAAAAAAGAATATTATATACGCCTGTACAAACCACTCAAAACTTAATATTAAAATTTTAAACTAAATTAATCAAATAGTTAAAAAAAAAGTATGGACAGGAGAAAAGGGTAAAATGGATATTCCTGTCAAATTTTTTTATTAGAATGATACATGTGGAATTCTTTCCAATATATTATCAAATTTAGACTGCTTCAAAAAGATATTTGTAGATAAAATTTAAACCGAGATCATAATTGAACGTACCGAAAAAAACAAAACGAGAGGAAGAAGACATTTGCACAAACATTTTAAAATTTTTAACTTTGATTTTTTTCCTTTTATATGTCACATATTTCTAGATATATATAGAAATTTCTCCAGCGGAAAAAAAAAATCTACACTACATTAACAAAAAACAAACAAACCGAGAGATATATTTTTAAAAAATACCGTCATAATTTTTTTAAAGGAATTTCCAAAATTTTTGAAGCTTATTTATTTATTAATATTTTCAAGAGCTTTAAGCATTAAAGTAGGAGTGTCTAAAAACAATTAGGAAGTAACGCACTTTCAAAAGGAAATTAAAAAATTTAATAATTTTTTCTCTCCAAAAACATTTTCCCTTCTTAAAACAGGACCCACGCGCGGAGGATTTTCCCACGCAACTCGAATCCTTGCTTTTTCAGGAGCAGAAGGAAAAGACAGGGGGGCTGCAGAGCCAACCACCGTTATTCCCGACATTTTCACACTCCTAACTAGATTTACCATCCCCCATCCTTCTGCAAAAGAGAAATTTTTGAAAAAATTTTCATTTAAGACTGGACAGTTTTTTATACCATCTCTTTGCACGTACGCACCTGTTGCCGAATCCATCGCCTGGATGGGGATAATCCCCTACAAGTCTGGGAAGTCCGCCACAAACCATCGTTCGAATTATTTCGCTCGTTCGAAAAACCCCCATTTTTCCTTTTTTATTTCCTTTTTATCTTTTTTTTTCTCACCCTCCGCGCAAGAAAACGGTGTCGGTGTGACGTAACAATGGCTGTTTCATGTGGTCGTCTTCTTTCAGGTGGCCTTGCCATCTGCTTCCGGTCTTCCTCCACGAAACCGGAAATTCGGCCAGACGCCATTTATACTAGCTTCTCTCTCTTTTTTTTTACACGGGCTTATTTTTTAAGGGAAGGAAAGCCCCTAAGGAGGGTCCCAGGTCCAGTCCCACAGAGGTCAGTGTCCCCCTCAGTTTTGAGATGGGAGGGAAAGATTAGGAGCTTTTTCGTCCCCTTCTAAGTGGGTTGTTTACGAAAAAGTACCGCTATCTAAAGAAGAGGGGGAGAGGATTGATATACAAGCAACACGTGGAATGGACTCCAGTGGAAACTATTTGTGGATACTGACTCTCGTTCCCGAACTTAAGCGGGAAACTGTTTCATATTTACAAATTGTAAATCCATCATTTGATTTTGCCACGATAAATGAACATGCAACCATACCGTGGTTGTTATCAAAACGCGTTTTGGATAGTAAAGGTATAAAATTATTTTTGGAAAAGCTTTTTTCAAAAATAATTTTGTATTTTTATTTAAATGCAAATAATATTTTCAAACATCTTTCCCGCTCCAGTTCTTATGATTTTCATTTCACTTAATTTTTAATAAAATTATTTTAAATATTTTTAAAAGATTAAAGAATTCTAATATGGCAAGAAAGCTATTTCTTTCGAATAATATTAGAATTGATGATTATTAATACTATACTATCCAATGGGATTAACGTATTTTTAACAACCTTTATTAAAGATAATAAACAATACTAGACATTTTTTCAAAAAAAAGTTTTTTAAAACCTAGTATCCAATTAAATATACATGTTAAAGTTTTTCGATCTTAAACACTACATTCTTTTTTAATACTATAGAAGAAAACATTTTTTTTTACTAGAAATCCATTTTAAATAATTCCAAAATTATATACATACCTGAATACCAAAATAGAGCTACCTCAACAAAAATAAAGCTAAGTAACATATGTAAATATTATAAAGAAATTGACAGTTGAAATACAGTACAAGTCAGTAAGTAGCATACAAAAACATCTCTTGGGGGGGGGGGGGAGCTACATCTTAAAAAAACGTAGACGAAGGCGCCGAGGGGTAATATCTAAGGTAAAAATTAAAAATCTGTTGGCGGGGAGGTTGAACACCCAAATCCCATCTTTATGTACGCTACTGCTAAATGCTTCTTTTGAGTCTGGAAACCAATCAGAAGCTTTGTCTTTCATTGCATTAAAACAATGAAATGGAACTTCAAAATTAGAATCATTACTAAAATAAAAGCTTAAGTACGAAATAGGACAACTAATTCTGTCTTACTTAATGAAACTTCAAGCTGTATTTCTGAAATTCCACATAACACTAAGGACATTCATCGCTTTTAGAATTCCAAGTTTCTCACTCTTTTAGAAAATCCCTTTAATACGACGGAGCGGACAGCGATCGAAGAAATATCACTTCATCAGAGGCCGAACAATATACAGAAAGATCCGCTCATCCACACTGACAAATGATGCGGTTGAAAATTCGATTGCCGTGAATAGCGGAAAAGTCGTGACGAGAAAATTTGTAATGGCTATGACCTCTTGTACAAGTAGAAGGCGGGGATGGGGAATCAGCACATTATGATACGCCTTTTCAAAGGGAGCAACTTGAATTACCCTATGGAATGACCGAGAGAGAACGAACAAATTGTCATGTATGAAAGGATAGATACTTTAATTTTATGCACGATTTTAAAATTTACTCATGTTATGGTAAATCAAAAGGAGATACAATTTTAGTTGCATCTCAGTTTTGTGTATGATACAATGTATCCTTTTAAATTATTGATCAAAAATTATTAAAGAATGAAATATAATATCCATAGAAAAATGCAGTTCCCGTAATTTAATGAAATGAAAATTTGCTGAGAGATACTTCACACACACCTATACAACATAAATTAATTACATTATCTCATTTCAAAATAAGATTAGAAACTAGTATTTAAGTATCTTTAAAAATACATTCATTAAGACATATGTATCTTAACCTATACTTCAATTGGTCAGTCTATTTGTATTTCATAATAACTATAATTTAACATATAAATTGGTATATTATAGAAATACACTAAATAATTTTTATATAAAAAAATATTAAATATATATATATATACTTCATTAATTTAAAAGAGTAAAGTTTACGGAAACAGATGAAAGTAGTTAAGAGTCGCTTCACTAACGAACAATCAAATAATTTTACTTTCCAAGATCGCACACAGAACACGAGAAATAACTGCAACTAAAATTTAGCTAACATTTAAATTGAGTACAAATTATGAAATATTTCTATATAAATCATACAGTGCCGGTTTAGATCATTTTGGGCCCTGGTCGCAGAAGATCTACAGGCCCCTTTGGCACTGGAGGATCGAAATTTATAATCAGAAAATCTGGTTATGTCCAGCTTATCCGGGCCCTTTTGAAACCCTCCAGGCCCCTGGGCACCCGCCCATTTGCCCAATGGATAAACCGGCACTGATAAAAATAGAAACTTTGAAGCAGAAATGTGACTTAACTCCCCTCCCCCTCCCCCAATAGACATAAGCGAATGAAAATAATATGTAAAGTGAAACGACGTCTAACAATACGAAAGTGGAACTAAGGCCTCAGCGTAACTGAAAGTATGTTTATCTATGGTCAGTGGTATCCCAAATGGGTTATGATCAATCGCCTTCAATAAGCAATTGATGCTTTTATAATGTTTGTATGCATGTTTTTAAGGAAAAGGAAATACAAAGTGGCTACCGTATATAATTTTTCATTCATTTAAATATTTTAATAATTTTAAAAAATTATAAATAAAATAAAAAAGAGGAGAAAAAGCGCATGTCGTAAAAATAATTTAATAATTTTAAATAAATAAATAATATGTTACAAAATAAAAACTCTCAAAAAAGTACACATACACACACGCAAAAAAAAAAAAAAAAAAAAAATAAATAAATAAATAAAAAAAATATATATATAAAAATAAACCAATTTTTTACAAGTTTTGCGTTTTTTGAACTATAAATTTCATTTTTAATGAGATATTAACTTTATTCAAAAATTCAACACTTTATTCAACAAAGGAAACATTATTTTTATTTGGTTTTAAAGTGCACAAAAGACCTTTAAAGAATTTTATGATTTTATAAACCCTTGATAGACACATTTTATTTCAATATATACTTTTTAAAATAAATATTTTCCATCTAGCTTACTGAAATGAATGAAATAATTTAGTGAGCCTAAAAAGAGTTCAAATAAATTTTGCCATGTCATCGGTCACACTTTTAAAGGAAAATCTCTATAATTACCTAAAATGCATTAAAAAAATAATCTTTATATTATTTATTTCAGCAAGAATATGTATGTATGCTTTTTCATCGTTGCTTTCGCACGACATAAAATTACACATAAAAATAAGTCAAACCGACTTATTTTCTTTAAGAAAATGATAATAAAATAAAGTTTTATTCTGGTCCTTTTAACTTTAATTTACAATTAGTAAATGCCTGATGCAAGTAGGCCGCTTAATAGTCATATAGAATCCAACAAAACGTAAAAGTTGAACAGGTATATAGCCCAAACCATGAGATACTTGCTTGAACACACATTGTATTTCTTGTATTTAAAATCCAAAATAAACAAGGAAATCAATTTCCAAAACAGAAAAACTTACATATGAATAAACACTGACGATCCGTGCAAAATCATATAAATCAATTAAACATTTAATTTGCTTAGATATAAAAAGCTAGTTGGCACATTTAAATTGGTTAGTTTTAAAAAGCTAAATGGCACATTTAAATAGAAAATTATTGAATAACACGGAAAATTTAGAACTAACAAACAATAGCAGAACAAAACAAACAATTATAGAAACAAATATCAAATTTGAGCCTTGACAAGCATTCCCCATCAAGCCCCTATTCACCAACGAAGAGATACAAAATATTCACTGCAAACATTATTGCCTCTTCGCATCAATAGAAATCGGCATCCCCAATAACATATTTTCAAGTTTCAAAGTAACCATGAATTGCACCTCTCCCTACATTACCGAATACTCCCCCTGCATTTTGTTGCTGATTTCTATCCCTTGTGTTCTCCAAATCCGCACTCGAAATCAAGTGTTCACGCACACCTCCTCGAAATAATTGCAAGCGCTACAAACATCCTTTTCATACAATTCGAAATACCTACGCCCGAGAGGATTAGTCCTTTTCTAAACCCTGCTCATTCAGAGCAGCGAGTCTTTCAGCGATACACAGGCGCACTCCAAGAATGTTAAATATTTGGACAGGCTCATACCTGGTGATGAGAACCTCTGCTTCGGGTACAAATATGCAAATGAAGGCAGTGCTTCCTCCTCCCCGCAGTTATAACGAGGGATGAAAGGATAGCGACAGTTAGCTTTGCTCTCCCAGGAGTGGAGATTTTACTCGGAATTCGTTTTTGAAATTGGGGATGCAGCAGAGACATGGAGATGAGAAACGAGATTTTGGGAGAGGCATTCCAACAGATTTTCCGAGCTTGATGCGGCTGTGTGGAAATTAGCCTCATAAGCACAGCCACCCATTCCGTGAGATATAAACAGATGACAGGGAAAATGAAGTGGTTAGATACAAGATGTTTACACTTGCGCTAATTTGAATCGCAGATGTGAATAATTGCTGCATCGTTTTCACTTAAAGTGAAGTCGACGAATTGTCGAAGTCTTCTAACTCGGTATGAACTCTTATTAATCGCGACATTTCGAATTACAAATAAGATAGGTATTAGCATGTTAATAGTATTATAAATTCAAGTAATAATTTTGCGCTTGATCGGATTGTCGTGTATTCTTAATTTGTACGCTCAATATGCATTTTGACAAAGATGAAACAAGCTTCATTCATTGTACTCAATTATTCACGAATTCGTTTTGAATTGAGAGGGAAATTATGCTTTATTACTAAATCTCAATGAAACTGATTATATTTACGAAGAATATTGAAAAATATTTCTATACACTTTATTGAATTAACATTATGTAATTTATAAGACATAAAACTTCGTCCACGATTTTAATGTTCTTCAATTAATAAGAAAATTATATTTTAATCTAGTAAAAGAAAATTAGAACTTTTTCTGTAAGATTACAAAATTGATACATCCAGATTAATAATTAAAATTACATTATATATGGTATTATATGGCAGGAAAAAAGAATGCGACTAAAACAGTGGCGCACACAAGGGGTAGTATCCTGGGAGCCTGGACACCCCCCCTAAAGCCCTTTAGTTTTTTTCGATTAATGATAATCCTATATATATATAACGTATAATTTAATTTAGTACTTGTAATGAACAATTTATTTTATTAATTAATGCTGATTAATAATTCCATAATTTATTTTTTACTTTTTTTTGTTAACAAAATCGACAAAATCGGAAGAATCAATTGTTCTCTTGAGATATCATACGAGTTGGGGGATTTTAGACCATAGACTCCCCCCACCACCTTGAAAATTTTTTGTTCGCGCTACTGGACAAAGATAATGATCAGATTAAAAACAAACATATTTCCCTGCTAATGGAAGGAATTATAATTAAAAATCATAACACACATAAGTTTGAAAAAAAAATAAGAAATAAAAAAAAATTAGATAAATTGTTATCGAAATTTTGGAATCCAACTAAAATTGTAACTTCGAAATCGTAATGCATATTAAACTTTATTTAATGTTCTTTTTGCATTTAATTTTGATTTTAAAAAAATTAAATATGATTTTATATTTAATTTCACTTTAATAAAGCGTAAGTTTTAACACAAGCTATTTGTTTTCTTTACAAATAATAATAATAATAAGGTAAAAGTGCGCCTCTTTTATATAATTAACACATGCGGTTTCGAAAAAAGCTATCTAATAATTACTTATAATATATTAATTTAATTATATGCATATGAAGTTTCCGAAGGGTATTCAATCTTTCCCTTTTTGTTTCAAAAGATGTAAAATAAGCAATTTAATCATTTATATGTATAACATATGCATGCAATTTTTTTTGGAAAATTTTTTAAAAGCATGTGTAAATACATTGAAAAACAGTTTAAATTATACATGAGAGCTAATGATAAATAAGTAACTTTTTAACTTTATTCAAGTGTAAGTCCTCCCTCCTCCTTTCTCCAAAGAGGAGAGTAGACCTGACAAAGTACAAGTATTACATTTTAGCACTGTTGTTTCGTGGGCTCGGTGGCTTAAAGGCAGTGTGTTCGCTTCTTTAGTTTGATCCTGGCTGGAGCACATCGATTTTCTGGATGCGAAAATCGTAGGCTCGTCTATCATATGATTATGTGGCATCTAAAAGATCCTTTGAGTATCAATTGGCTCTGGTAATCTCGACAAAATTAAATTATAGCAATGTTGAGCATCGGACAAGAGTCCAAATTTGGTAGCGAGAGCCGCCATAAATGGTGCCACGATCAAATGGCTCTCACATTAGGTGGACTTGCCGTGCCTGCAAAGGCTTAGTTGTCAATATGCAGCCCATTAAAAAAGAAAAAAAAAGCACTGTTTTTCAGCGTAGACAAAATGAGCAAGTTTAATTTTTTTTAAAAAAAAAGGGGGGGGGGCGTGGTTCTGCTACCGAGAAAAAGTTTTCGGACTTCATTAGATAAATTTTTTTTTCTTGAGGGAAACAATTATGGAAATCAAAACACATTCACAAATCTTTTTTTTTTAAATAGAAATTTTAATATAATGTCAAAGTTAATATGATACGAATAGAAAACAAATATATATGTATAGATTCTTATTTAAAATAATAAAAGTTTACATAATTTTATTAGTGTATAAAGTTTATGCTGTATTACATTATTGTATTTTATGTTTTTTTTTTTTTTTTTTTTTTTTGTAAATCATAAACAATTTGTATTTTTAGTACTTATATTTCAATTATTATATGTATTCAATATAAGATTTATATATTTAGTATTAGTACTTTTTATTTGTAACTTATGATTTTTCTCAGAACACCTTATTCTCTTCTCAGTTTTATTCTGAAGTACTCCTAAATTGTATATTATTTTCTCCATTATTAAATGTGTAAAATTAACAGATTACGAATACAATAATAATAGTAATAATAATAATTAATAACATACTAGTACCTTTTAACAATCGTAGCAAGATACAATCAAGCATTTTAAAATTTAAACTAATTGAAGAATTAAAAAAAAGTTTGGTTCTATGATTATAAATCCTTGTAAAATATAAAGTATTCCTAAATATTATTATGCAACAAAAGAATTTTTAAAAAATTCCAAATCTAGACACATATCATAACATTCCTTTCCACACTTTATCCATTAATTGAATTATATGGATTTATTATGTTTATTAAAAATATAATGAAAATTAATTAGTAACGGTTATTAAGGAGTTAAATTGCAATTTTAAAGCAGTTAAAGTGTTTGCTGCTTCATTATCATTATAGATTTTTAATACAGTAAGACTATCGCGAAATACCGTAAAAATTTCAAACAAAACTCTTTAAAAATAATGTGCAGAACATAATATTCCATATTTCACACAAAAAAAAAAAAAAAAAAAAATAATTTTATTAAATTTTTAAAAATATATAACTTGGAATTTGGATTTTTTTTTAGACAGTCGTCGTTCATACCCCCAATGTTTTTTCCTCCCCACTCTTAAGCTATTAATAATAAGCACTTCAAAACCCTTTTGAGTGCAATATTTTCAGCCATCTTTCATTTAACCCCGGATCCAAAGACTTTACAAAAGGTAACATTTCCAATTGCATGTAAGTCTTTGATTTACAAATGAATTCCTGTGCATCTATAAGAATTTATGCACTTAATTTAATCACATGCAATTCGTATTCTAGTATTCCAGTTTCAAACATTATATTTCAAAAATTATTCAATGGTAAAGATTTTTGAAAATACGACTGGGCTAAAACGTGAATTGAATATGACGATTATTTGAAACTTGTGAAGTTATTCACACCACGAATGCAAATCGCCTCCATACTACAATAAACAATCCCACCTCAAATCAGAAACTTTGAAACAGCTTTACACTACATACTCAAACAAATGCAAATTGAGAGAGCACACAGCTCTGTCAAGTGAACCCAACCCCAACGCGCGCGCACAGGCAACTTTTATCCCCCCCTCCCAACATTTTACGAGTCTAAACCCCTCCCCTCCCCCCAACATTTTACGCGAACACCTATTCCAATTTATAGACCACATTTCAAAAGCGGGGTCTCTAATTTCCAAGAGTCGTGGGGCGATCTACTTCTCTCCACAGTCGAGGCTTGCATTTCCCCCTTTCCGAAATTTCCGCCATTTAAAACCTCTTACACAGAGACCAGTAGAAGTCGCGTCCGACATTCCCTTCATTCGTTCTATGCGACTGTTATTTGGGAGAAGATGCAGATGAGGATGCCATGGAGGATGGAGAGTAGTAGCGGGATCATTAGAGGCAGGAAAAGAGAGGAAAGAGGTAAGCGCGGATCGATTCGGGGGAAGAGTGTAACAGGGGGGAGTGCAGGGTCGATAGCTGGAAGGGTCCAGTGACGGCTATTAAAAATGGATGTAGTAGAAGGGCATGGGCGAGGCACATTTGCATGAGGATGAAGGGAGCAAGGGGTGTGGAGATTTCTCTAAAGCAGCTTTCGCATCGCTCTGGATATTTGAATGTGTCATAGAAACATGTAACCTAAACATGGACACAGATTTGGGAATTTTAAAATTTATTAATAAATGTCAGACCTTTTAAAGATTTTATAAAATTAGATAAATAAATTTTTAACATAACGCGAACCACAATCAAAATTCACATAAATATTGTAAGCTAATATGTATTATTTAGATATTTAGTCCATGTTAATTATTTCAAGAAAGATAATGTTACACATTGTTCAATCAAAAGCATCATTTTTAAAAAATTAGATCCGTCATTTTATTTTATAAAAGTTGGATAGTTCAGTTTAACATGAAACACAATCAAAATCCACATCAATATAATGCGCAATACGTTTTATTTAGAAATTGATTCCATGTCAATTTTAAATCTCAAGAGAGTGAAAGTTATACATTGCTGAGTTAAAAACGACATTACTCTAAAAAATAAGCTTAACAAGAAAAATTAAATTTAAATTTAAGACGATTAAAATGTTATCTTCAAACCTAGTAAACGGTATTGGATAGATAGTGAAAGGTAAAAAGCTTTCGAAAATACATTT
This sequence comes from Trichonephila clavata, assembly GCA_019973975.1. Classification (NCBI taxonomy): domain Eukaryota; kingdom Metazoa; phylum Arthropoda; class Arachnida; order Araneae; family Nephilidae; genus Trichonephila; species Trichonephila clavata. The sequence continues at coordinate 91,089 of BMAO01037519.1, read as the reverse complement.
GAATGCCTTCAGTTTTGTTTTCAGTTAAATATATGCAGCAATAAAATTAAATATACGAATAACGCAGGGATAAAGACATCGGGTCTCTAACTCAACTGTAATTAATTTTGGAAGATAAATCACACAGACTTCAAATTCTTAATTTACTGGATGCAATTTAGTCTTAGAATAAAATGGCTGATATTTTAATCTTTTCAATTGAAAGAAAGAAAGGAAATCTATCAATAATAAAACATAATTGTTTTATGAGAATCTATTAAAAATTACAATATAAAACTTTAAAAAAAAAGAAAAGGAAAAATGAAATTGCCCCACGAGGGTGAGGGGAATGAATAACCATTCCAAAATTCTCAATAAAAGTCCTACAATTTATCTTTAAAAACTGAAAACAAATGCCTATATATATTTCGATAATTACTGCGTCGATTCACTTCAGATCGCTCGTGTAAAAAAGAAGCAGTATTATTCGAAACCTAACAAAGAACAGCAAATTTTATTTACCTTTCATACATGTTACAGTATAAAATTTACGGCAAAATATCTCAAAAATTCTGTTTATTATTACTATTATTTTAATATAGAAAATAGTAAAAATACCTTTGCTGAAATAAAACAATAATAATAAAATAGAAAAGAAATCGGTCAAGTATCTTTCGATAAAACTGGAAAAACAAATGGCAAAAAATCATACACAAGTGCATGTTGTCTAGTGGACTATTTCTTTGGAAGTCAATAAACAAGATTAAATCCGTGTAATTGCATACATACATAAATACTATTCTACAACAAGGGGGAAGGGAGAGAACGAACATTAAAGAAGAATCCCCAGAAGACGCAAAAGAGTAAATATGACCTGCGATCACAACAGAAACTCATTTGTACCGATCCGGGGGAGAGCAGCACATAATTTGCAGCATTCTCAATACTGTTATTTGAATTCAATTCAGTTGGGCAGTCCATTTTGGACCACAGAACGGTGTAAGTAAACAAACAAGAGACTATTTACACTCTGGGTCAGGGGTCATAAAAAGTTTTGGTGTCCCGCGGCAATTCACGTGACTCAGTTGCCCGGGGTCCACTCAAGCCATCGGTATGCGAGTCAACAAGTGCACGACCTTTCAGGAATGACCAGTGAGGGTCAATGGACGGGGGTTTTTCTCGAGGAGGGGGTCAAGCAAGGGCAATGACCTGATAAGCACAACAAGATTTGGGCGAAGAGGGGTGGGTTGTTCTTCCCCCCAGCGAGTTTGTGTCCCTCTTTTCAAATGCATCAGGTGGACACTTGTCATCTTGGATCATTTGTCTATTGGAACCGCAGTGATGCAAAAAGAGAGCTCCTGCTGAGTTTGAAGTAGAGTAAATAAAGATGGTACTCTACTGTGTGATATACCGGAGTTCTAGAATAGGTACTGTAAGAAAGGTGCTTTACCCCAATACACTACTTCTACTTCCGCAAACACTGATGCAGTAAGAATGTTACTGAACGTTTTACTGATTGTAAAACAATTTTTTAAATTTTTTTTCCAGTTTTTAAAAAACACACAAGACAAAACAAGTACCTTGAATATTATATTAAACATTATTATAGTAAACATCATAAAAAATTATGATGTTTACATAGCGGGATGAATTTCTAACTCAAATTATCAATTTTGTTTTACTTATATATATATATATATATAATATAAGTTTAGAGAATTAGTTATATATATTATATATATATTATTCTACAAAAATATTTTTTAATTTTTTTACCTCAGTAAGTTATGTATTTTTTAAAAAGTCACGATTAAACATTAACTGGATGAGTAAACGCGATTAATTCATCCAATGCCTTCCACAAGGTCAAGTGATTAGAGCATCGGTTTCGAAGTACATGGTATTTTACATGGTAGTTTGTACTGCTGGAAGTATATGATTTTAAAAAAAGGTGGAGGGGGGGGGGGTCTTCAAATCTTTTCAATGAAGTAAACTGATTAAGCATTTAAAACATTTAAAAAAGACTTTAATGCCGATAGCCACAATATTACAAACGATTTCTCTAAATTAAATATTTAAATGCGATAAATAAATAAATAATGAGCTTTAAGAAATCAAGTACAATTCACATATACTTACATAAAACTCAATACTGTTCAGATTAGTAAAGGAATTAGTTTCGGTATCGATTTCGTTGAGCTAATTTAAATTGCCATCTTCCCCGCCAATAGAACATTGTATTGCTCAAGTGCGACCTTAATATAAAGTTAAATACATCTTACTCTGCTTACACAACAAATATGTTGTACACAGATATAATTATTTTAGATTCAATCTCCTAAGACCATAAAAAATACACCTGCGTAAATAAAACTGCGCTATTCAAGTACTTACTCACTTTGAGCAGGGAAAAAATGCCATCTTTAATCATTCGTTAATGAAGCGCGAAAATCATTTTTAAAGGAATTCAAATAACATCAATTTAAATTAAATAATTCATTTTTCGTCACAAGCTCTAAAACTGATTATTAATCAATAATTCGTTTCAGAAATTCAGTTGCGAGTAAAATTTTTTTTAAAAAATTAATTTGTTGATAGCTTACTTCTTGACATTTTTAATAAAATATATATGCTTATAAATAAATAATATAAAAAAATTGTGTGTGAGTGAATTCCTACTGTCAATAAAGAAACATTTTTTTTTCCGTTTATTAAATTTAATAAATGAACTAATATTTGAAAAAACTGTATTAACATCAAGTGTCATTCACTACAAGTTTAACAAAATGTATTAGAAGCCAAGAAAAAATTCGTTGAAAAAATGCACTGGCGCCATCTGTTGCAGATAGTTCTAACAATGTGAGAAATAACGCAGATAAATTTAAAATTCAAAAATAAAACTTAATTAGTGAATTAATATTTGAAAAAACTGCATTTCTATCAAGTGTCATCCACTACAAGTTTAAAAAAATATATTTGAACTTCAGAATGAATTTAAAAAAAATTAAATAACGGTTGAAAATTTTAAAAAGATTATATATATATATATATATAGGGAGAAAGTGAACTAATAGTAGGATGCATTTTGTTAATAGGGGCATAGCTACTTCCGTATATCAATGATACAGGGCCACCAAGCTAGAAGCGCCTCAACATATGGAAGGCAGTATCGTAAATGTTAAGCCCCCCTCCAAAAGGCCCCAAGGAATTTTGATACAGGGGCTTCTCAGAACTACGCCAGTGTCAGTTAACAACAAATATTGGAGTTTTTTGTATCAACAACAGTGTTTATTAATAAAAAAACTAAGGGTCAGTTGATATACAAACATTAAAGATTAATGAAATTTAAAAAATAAATAGAGATTCCAAAATATATAATATACAAAAGTGGGAGGGAGAAAGTGAAAAAGAGACATATTAATTTCCAAATTTCTTTTCAAAAAGTAGTCACAAATAATGAATTTTAAAATTTTAAGGTCGTGAAATACTTGAAATAACATTTGAACTTATTACCGATTCAAATACCCCCCCTAAAAAAAGAAAAAAAATTCAAAACGTTTACAATTTTGGGAAAGCGGAAATCCCCAGTTTCCTGTTTCTAAAATCTGTTTCTATTAATCTCATTGTTTTTTAATTTACAGAGAGTTTTAACCTCTTCCAGGCTCATTTTATTACAAAATTATGAATATAAAAAAAATGTCAATTTTTTTTCGTGCTTACCTAGAAAAGTAACAAAAAGCATTCGAAACCATAAAAAGCACCCGTGAAATGATTTGGGAAAGACCGATTGTGCAATGTAAATTTTCACAGTGCCCGAGCTGCACTCGGGATGAACCAGGGTGGTGCGTTTCGCCTGCCCGAGCTCAGCTTGGGAAAAGCTGGGAAGGGGTTAAAAAGATTTAAGTAATAAAACTTCTAAAATAGGGGGAAAAAATCTTTTCAGATCGTAAAAAATGGAACTATTCTTCTAAAACAGCTTCCTACATAACTATATATGTCACTCAGAACATATTTTGGTGCATAAGCATTTTTAAAGTGACGTCACTATTTTACATACATTTTAAAACACCACTCAATTAAAAAAAGTATTTCTCAGAAGAAAATTGCTTTTTAATATTTTCCTCAGTTTTTTTCTCCAAACACGAAGCATTATTAATAATTAACAATGAAACAATTCAGTCGAATTTTTGAAAAAATAATGCATAAAAGATAATTTTTTCAGAAGGTTTCAAATCATTAAAACAGAACAACGTGTGTGGACAAAATTTAAATTATTAATTACTATACAAATGTGAGAACATTTTTTAATACTATAATTTCAAACTATTCTTCATTTTAAACTTCTCCCCTTTGACCTCCAAATCAGAACTCCATGGGGTGACTTTTAAAACCGCATAATAAAATACGGTCCAGCCGTCAAAAATTAACAAAAAAGTTATACTTCCAAGGCCAGAGTCCAAGATCTTTAACGACATCCGCTTTTCCTTCTCTTTTTTATTTTATTATTATTTTTTTTAATTCAGAGTCACGTGACGGCACAGCCGCAGCCATCGGTTTTGGTCAAACGTGGGGAGGGAACAAGCGTTCATTTCTGACCGCCGAGGTCACTCCTTGTCAAACGTCGGGAAGATGCAAGTAATACATAGCATATTAGGAAAAAAAGAAGAAATAAAACATATAAAAAAAACTGCCCGTAACAATTCCTCGTAAATAAGGGGAGCGTTGATGTAACAAAGGAGCGGGTGCTTTCGAAAGAGGTCACGTCGTTGGATTCAGAAGTCAAAACCACAGTTTCAAGAGTTAAGTAAATCACTGAATCAGAGACCATTGTTCGATATGCAACAACTTTATCTGTTTGTGTTTTAAGAGAAAGAGAGAGTTCTTCAGTTTAAGACAGGGGAGTTCCGAAAAGCATCAGATGGTGCTCGTTTCAAGATATGATTGTGCACAGATCATGTCAGATTTCTCATAAATTTCAGAAAATAAAATTACTGGAGACAAATATTTTTTTTAAAGAAATAAAAACTTTTAGTCACACTTAAGCAGTAATAAAAAAAAAAAACCTAATAAATTTTATTAATGGATTTATCTTTTTATTGATACACATTTTATCTATTTTTTATACTGTAATTTAATCATGATTTACAAAAATGTTTTTTCCCAATTTTTAAACCAGTAATTCAAGATAAAAAATTCCATGTTTAATTCCCCTCTTCCCTTCCTCCTCAAATATTAAAATTCGTTTCGTTTTCCTTTAAGGAATATGGAACAAGTAGAGTCAGTGGCGCACACAGGAATTTTTTAAAGGGGGTGGGGATCCAGAGTCGAAAGTCCGCCATTTTTGAATCATACCCCAATACGAATCTTTTGATTTTGTTGATAGTTGGGAATAAAAAGCAGTAAAAAATTAATTGTTGAATAATTAACATTAATTAATAAAATAATTTTTTTTAAATATTAATTAAATTTTACGCACTATATACATCGGAAAAAATCAATTGAAAAAGAAACAAGAGTGTTGGGGGTGTCCGGACCCGTGGACCCCCCATCCTGTGAGCGCCACGAAATAAGAGTAAACCAAATACTGGTTTAAACCAGTAATCGGATAATTAATCAAGGCACTACATAAAAGTTTTACAAACAATGATTTTTTTCCATCTAAAAGTGATTACAAAGGTTTTGTTTAAAAGTATTCTGACATTTTCTAAAATAAAACAACTGAACATTTTTGAGTACTCTGAAAAAACATAAATATTCTTTTTTTACTCACTAAGTAGAAAAGCAATTAAGTTCTGTTTAGACAGATAATTATGTGATTCAAAATATATTAAGCAAGCACAAAAATACCTTGCGCGAAAGAAAAAAAATCAAATGGAGCAAAATCTAATATACAACTGTCAATCATATAAAAACCTATTTCTAGATATTTAAAATCTTTTTAGTAAAACATGTTCTACGTACAATAAAATAAATATCTAACAATACTAGGACACTTGTATCTGAATGGGGAAACTTTTAAAGGTGCACGTGTAATGATGGGGGGAAAGTTCGGTTTCGGGAAACCTCAAACACCCGTTTAACGGTAATGCCGAGGGGGGTAAGTCATAAAAACTGCCCACACCAGTGGTCAAAAGAGCAAGGTGGACAGGTTACCTACAGGTGAGGGGGAATGTGGAAAACGCTTGGCGACCGCAAGAGGCAGTGAAACACTTGCGAGTGGCGTTGCAATGACCTTCATGGAATGGCTCGAGTTGGCTGTTGCAAGGGTCATCTCGACCTTCGCATCTCACGACACTAGCCACTAAAGACCACGTGGTCGGCAAAGGCGTGGGACCCTTTCTCTCTCTTCATTTTTTTTATTTCTATGATCGCATCAGTACCTCTACATGGTGGCGGAGACATGCTCGACTGTGGCGCAACAGGGTGTACGGATTAATCGCCAACTAACGAGAAGAAGTCAATAAAATGCAATTATTTTTAGACGGAGTTTCACGACAGGAGTTTACTTCAGAGCTAGACCGGCAGCCTTGTTTTGTGGTAATCATTGTAGTAAGGGTTTGAAGAGTAGCCCGAGACACCTCAGTAATTAAATCAATGAATTATTTATTACAGTTAATTTGGATATTTAATTATTTACGGATAATAGTTACTTAACAAAAAAAATAAACAATAACAAAAAAAAAAAAAACTGTACCATTTAACTTAAATAATTTTCAATCTAGAAAAACTTTAAAAAATAAAAAAAAGATATATAATTTTAATATTGAAACTAACACATAAGAATGTCTTTTCATAAAACATTAAAAAATAAATTTGAAATAAATTTTTTTAAAAATTACCTGAAAGCTTTCTAAGTATTATAATTTATTAAAAAAAACCCACAAAAAATACGAAAACGGTTATATAAATAAAAATGGAAGAAAAGAATATTTAAAGTAATAATGGCTATTTTATTAGCAATTACAAGTAAATAGTATCGAAATTCGATTATATGCTTCAAGCATACAAAACTATTTCACAAAATTAACAGTAGAAAAGCATAAATTCATTCTAAAATTGTAACAAAACTATTATATACCCCTTTTCTCTGCTTGATGCATACTTAAAATTCAAAAACCATTATTTTTAAAATGCGTTCAATAGTTTTTTAAGCTTTTTAATTTTTTTAAAATTTTATAAAACAGGAAACACAGCTCTTTTAAAATTTTTATTATTAACGTTCTAAAATTAAAACATCAAAAAATTATGCAAAAAAAAGTATCAATAAAATATAAACCTAATATTTAATGTTTGATCTTCTTATTCGGGTTTCTGAATCTCTGTGAATTTCAAACGCTTAAACAAACACATCGCACAGTTTTTAAATATTTTTAAGAAAATATGTAAGAAAAAAAAACAGGAAAAATTATACACGTGAAACCAAAATTAAGGTTGTCTTCGCTTAATGTGTTATATAATCTCAAGTTATTTTTTATTTTTTCAAAGTGAAACTGTCGCAGTTTTAATGTTAGTTTGACTTTTCACTATATTTAGTGGTGCTTCCCAGTGTTTATTGGGGGATTCGAAAATTTCTTTTCACTCACATTATATGCGAAAAGGTTCATTTTATGGAAACATTCGTAAACTTCGGGCAGGTACATTTTGTCAGTGGGGGAGGCAACTTCCATAGACCAACAGATTTTAAACATTAAGATTACACCAGCGCTTTCGTCTTCGTGTTTTTTTAAAATATACCACCATTACAATATACCATGTATACCATATGTACATTATTTTAAAGCGCGCACAAAATTATTGTTAGTGAAAAACCGTCAAACACAGGACATACGAGTATGTAGATTTAATACCCTGAATTTAGAGATATCTTCATTAAATTCAATCATTTAAAACACTTTCAAAGTTAATTTTGATACATTAAATTAAGTTAAATTCTTTTTAACACATTATTTATTTTTAGTTATTATAAATTATTTCTTCCCGCCATTTAGTTTAAATAAGTAGCGCAAGAAAAAAAAAATACCAGTGTTCAGCGGAATACAGGAAGAAACAAGTGAAACTTATAAAAGCGTGTTGGCGATGGACATCGTAATTTTGAACCATGGTCAAGTGACGAGGATGACGCCTGAGCTGGTACCCCCTCCTCTCCTAACTATCACAACACGGGAGGACAGATGAGCTCTAGACAGATTTAACGTGCATCGCCCCCCTACACGGCGGGTCTTCAGTGGTACTAGGCTCGAACTCATGATACGTTGGCTACGAGTCCGTTACTTTGACTATTAGGCTACCGCGGGCACGTATTTTCTCACAGAAAGGATTTAGGAAATTTAATTTAATAAAACATAAAAATACCCTCGTGGTTTGATACGGAAGTGCAGAGAACAAGAAACCAACTAAGGCGTCGCCCTCATAATCAAGTCATAATAGCTTAGAATAAAACAAATTGTCATCAACAATTCATGTGCAACTATTTGTCACTACCAATTCTTAAAAGATACGATTTTAATTAAATAAATAAACTATATATAATATAAAAAAAACTTTTAACCTCTCATTTGTAAATAAGCTTTACTGTGAAGCTTAAAATCATGCAGAGAAACAGGTTTTACAGATAGAAAATATTTAAGCGGAAATTTAAAAAAAAAATTATTGTTGTAGACATTAATTTTTTTATTATTTTGAACAAAAAAAATAATATATTAACAACAAAATATAAATATTCCAATTTTATTCTTTTTTTTTCTTTGCAGATTTTTAATAAATTTATTCGTTAAAATTTTTTTTTATTATATCCATTTAAAAAAAAAACAAATTCTTTTATTGGACATCATTTAAAATTTCGAGGTCCGTCGTCAATAGCCCACGAATTGCTTCAGAATGTAACATTAAAACGATCAATCAATAAATCAATATTAAATTTAATTCCAAAAAAAATCAAAAATATTCTTTTATTAATTCCTCTACTAGAGTATACTTCTCTTAATTTCGATTATCTAAATGAAGAAAAGGTTGAAATTGAAGCAAAATTTTAAATATTGTCGACAACAAAGTGCAACATAAAACTTTTCAACAAAATCTTTTATTAAACTCTTCTTCTATGAAAATGGTCCTAAAAGTAAAAATATTTTTAAAAAAATACATTATAAAATACCTTTAAAAGATAATTATTTGATTCTACGTTTAGATAATTCAACATATTATAAAAAAGTTATACTTTTAATTTATAATTCAGATACTATACACGCCCCTAAACATTGTTTGTGAATGCAAATTTGATTTCATACAACAAGTAACTAAATGTGAATAATTTTTAAACAGTGCCAATAATCTAAAGAAAATTCAGTTAGAGAATGATCCCCCTTTGAGAGCAGATTCCTTCCTTTTTTTATCATTATTTTCTTTTCTGCCTTCATTCGAGATCAGGTGTCACAAGGGGAAGCGATAAAGAGGGTGTGCAAAGTAAAGCTCTATGCAGGGTGGGCAAAGAAACCGGTACAGGGCGTCTGTGTTGCGTCTACTCGTCTCAGTGAGGGGAACAAGCGAATATTTACAGACATGAAGAGAAAGAACCCCTTGACCGACACCCAATAAACTAAATCTTTTGCCAAAACAAGTTCATTTGAGTAAAAAAAAAGAAGAAAAATGAAGGAGAAGGGAACGGAGAGAAAACTACGGTAAGAATAAAAGTTTACTCAAAAGATTTTTTGCAAGTAATTTTAATAATAGGAATTTTATTATTTTTAAATAAGTTAAAATTAATTAGTAGAGAAACTAAAACAAAAATACATTGTTTTTGGAATAAGTGAAGGAAAAAATGTAGCTGCGAATTCACAAATACAGTTAATTGTCTTCAAACCTTCAAAAGTCAACAATTTTACAAATAATATTTCATCGATAACAAAAATAAGAATTTACAAACCAATTACATTTTAACTGAATTCTATGGGATTCCACAGGGATCCCTTTTACCTTTTCAATCTAAATATTAGTAGTTTTGTTTGTCCATCTTTCTCTCCAGGCTTTTATGTTCCAAAAATATTTAATTCTGCCTAAACTGTATCTTAAAAAACTATGAGTACTTTCCACAAAAGGGTAATTACAATCGGAACTGAAACTTGTCAAGAGCCATGATAAGTACTCAAACATAAGAAAAGAGTAACAAACCCAACAGGAGCCGCTGAGTGCTCCGTTTTCTTTCAGTGGCTAATATTTCTGTTTTTAAAAACAAATAAAAAAGACACCAATGCTAAAAGATGGGAGCGCCTTACCGGGGTAGTTTATGTTAGAAGCAGGTGAAACTCGCGCCTATCAAAGTTTTGGAAACTTGCCATTTCCCTCCAGGGAGGATGTCACAAGCAGGGGGAGGGAAGAGAGGATGTCATTTCCGGGCGGGGGGGGGGGCTGCTCACCGCGACGGTTATCCACGGCGACTCTTCAGAACGACAGTTATGCAACGTGCGCGTAGAAATTCATGGAGATGGGGGGGGGGAGCATACGCGAGAGGATTAGATTACAGGTAACAAGAATCAGAAGCAGTAAATTGCTTGATGGACTCATTACAAGCAATGGAGCTGGTTCTTCATTGTTTGACTTTTTTAGCATCTGTCTTTCGGTTTGTGTTTTTTGTTTTGTTTTCAGACTACGTTTGGATGTGTGTGTGTGTGAACTCTGATTGCAAAATATATTTCACCAAACTGAAAACTTCACTCATTAAAGAAATGAATTCATTTTTTGAAACCAGTTGTCCACATGTGAAAGAGTTCAAAACAATAACTGTGTCCATGAGATGCTGGTGAAGAAGCCACTTCCGTAACAAACCACACAATCATTTAACAGAACTATGCTGAATAAAATACAGCAAAAGGGTTATATGTTAACGTAAAATAATTTTCCTCATAATTTTTAGTCATTTCTTAACAAAAGGATAAGGCGAAGTATGTATGCATAAAAAATCCAAACTTTTCAATACACAAAAATTTATTCTTTACCTTCAAAAGTAATTAAAAACAAGAATTTTTGAATCGTAAAATTTTTCTGGTGTCTGAAAAGTATTTTAACGATAATTACAAAAAAAGCTTTAAAAAAATTCAGTCTTTAGTACTGTATTAATATATATAAATGAAGCTAATACATTATGAAATAAATTTAAATTATAATACCATCTGTAAAAAAGAAATAAAAGAAGTATGAAATTAATAAACACGAAGAAAAGTTAAAACATTCCTAAGATTAAAAGCTTTAGACACTAACGTCGTACTCTGCAATTACTTGTAAGTTTCAATTTTTCTGATTTTAAAAAATCTAACTGTTTTACAAGTTTTTAAATTAGTTGAAAAATATAGCAGTAAAGCAAATTTTTTTGCAAATAAAAATTGCATAAAAGTCAATTTTGATTTTTAAAAATTGTCCCATTAATAATAGAAAATGGTCAATTGCTATATGCTATTGCGCTTTTAAATCAATCTTGAATTTAATGCTAATTACATAAAGTATATAAAATCCAAAATACTCAGGCATAACTTTTTTTTAAAAAAATGCAAAAGTTATACAAAAAAAAAATTTTTTTTTTTTTTTGTATTTATGTTGCTTAGTTGAATTTTATAATTTGCTTTTAGTATTCATTTTTACATGTTTTTAGATGCATTTTATATTTTTCATTCATATACAAATATACGTTATAACTTCTGGTACAAAATAATTTTGAATCTCAACTAAACACGAATAAATCATTTTTCCTTGCAAAAAAGTTGATTATAACAACGTTTTCATATAAGAAGATGTAATAATGAGAAAACACAATTCTTAATTATTCACATAGATAAATACACACACTTTAATTTTCATATTTCACTTTCTTTATAATATATATAAAAAACTTTTTTAAAGCGTTTTGCTGCTAAAAAAATGAGACTAGTTGGGTAGAACAGGTAAATGTTGTTCTTCGATTTGGTCATTCCGTCTCAAATACATGGCGTCTTTCGAGAGACAATTCCTGTTGATTTAGAGACCGCTGGAAACACGGCGATTGGACAGCGAGCAGCTGAACACAAAATTCGGCCAACAGCCATTACAATTTCTTACTGCATCAGACAGACTTTGGGGCTTAAAAAGGTCATTATATGACGTGGAGGTCTTTGTGCTGAAGATTCGTATCAATCCAACAAGGGAGGGGGGATACTACATGAAAAACTATTTCGTATAATGATGTTGGAGCACCTGTTAGCCCAGTCCAATCAAGAACAAGGGAGACAGGAGTGGTGATGCTCCTCGGACATTTCCGATCTGCAATTATATACATCTCAGTATTTGTATTTCTCTATGAAAGATGTTGTTGACACATCTGATGAAGATAAATACAAAGAAACACATTACGATCTCAGATCTATTAGTACACTAAATAAGATATTTCCTGTGCTTCTTTCTCAGCACTTTTTATCATAAAATGTAAGACAATTTTTTTGGTTTTGTTTGTGATGTAATACTTACCTCGTTAATATAGTTCAGCAAGAATAAAAAGAAAAATATTTTTTTTAGTTTACTTCTAAACACATTAATTATGGGGTAAACATAAATTTTACTTTATGTATTTTTTTTTAAATTTTTAGTCTTAAATATTTATTCATGGAAGTGAGTGTCATTTTAACGTCGCACTATAAAGCAACACGAGAGGCGATTTGCAATGGACCTCGCAATTTTGAGCCTCGGCCAAGAGACGAGAGCGACACAGGAGGTGGCACTCCTCTCCTAACTATCACACTACGCCAATGGGAGAGCTTTCAGCTAAGAAAGATTTAATTGGCCTCAGCCCCCTCTACAAGGCGGGTCTTCAGTGGCACTAGGACTCGAACCTGAGACACGCCGCCCACGAGTTCGTGAACATAAAGCTACCACACGGCCACATTTACTCATGGGATCGTTACCCTAGAGTGTTCTCCCTCAAAATTGGGGTGGAGCCGAGCAAAATCGTACTGTCACCTGCATGGTGCTCAAAGCTAAGGCTAACGACAGGCGTAAAAATCTAGCCCTCAGCTGTGATGAATTTCGTGGGCCTTGATCTGATGTTACTGTCGATCAGGTGGCATAAGTAACAACAGCAACAACACTGATGGGAATAGAATATGAAAACTAATAGACAAAATGGAAAATATGTAACGTAAATATACAATTATTTTTTTAAAATAATTTTCAAAATTCATCAATCAGTTTTCAAAAACACACTATTTTTCTTCTTTTTCTATTCATAATAAAAAAATAATTTTATAAATAACGTGGACAACAAAAGAAGGAAAATGTTGAAGATGAGAGAAAATACGTGACGTTTTTGCTCTAATTCAGTAATCAAAACAGAATAGCCCACATCACATTTCCAAATCTTCCTTATTAATGATTTGCTTTGAAAGAAAGAGGAAAAAGGCTGCCTATAAGTTGTTCCAAGTGTTTGAAGCCAGTATGTGAAGTAAGTCAAGGTCTCGCCATCAGAACCCGCAAATGGAAACGTGACCTTAAACACAACGCTTCACTGCACAGTGCGTTGCGCTGAATATTAGCCAGCAGATAGAGAAAAAAAGTGAAAGTTTCTTTGCCTCTCTCCTTCCCCTCCCCCTTTCAATCTATCAATTCATAATCGTGAGGTGTGAAATGCTAAGCGCATATACCGTGAAACGTTTATTAGATGATAGTTATGTAATTACATTCGGAAACTCTGTATGTATACCTTACGTCAATACTGATGAAAAAGATTTTTTTTAAAAAATATTGTTTACAAATACATTTGAGGGGAGAATTATGACACATACCATCCGTCAGAAAACAATATATTTTTTAAAACTAATATTTTAATATGAAATCATCTTTCATCAAACGAAATTATTTCTTATTTGGAAAATAATATTAAGAATAATAATTGTTAAAACATTCACGATCTCCGGAAAACTCTCTTGAAGCCCCTATAGGCACCATCTTTTATCCTCCAATCCCTTCTTTATTTTAATCTTCATCATCTGGTGGGAGCATTCCAGGAAACCAGCCTCCTCCACAAGGGGAAATAGGGGGGCACACGTGCATTTTCCACAAGGGCCACAAAAACTCCCTGACATTTTGATCATCTCACACTGTGCCGAGCTGTTTGTAGGGGCGAGGTCAACTCTCCTCTGCGCCCTTAACGTGGGGCCCGATTCTGGGGGCCACTCTGGCCCGTCGCCATCCGGGACATCGCAGGGCGTCTGTATCCTCCCCCTCTTCTGTCGCCTTTTTTCCCTCAACCTCTGACATCATGGATGGACTCTGACCATCTTTTAACAATGGCCTGATAGTACAGTTGATAAAAAAAAAAAAATCAAAAAATGAAAATACAAAGCAAGAATAGTCTGTTGTGGACCTTTATTTGTTTGTTGCGAGAAGCAAAGCATGTGTGACGTAAGCAGGCTGGATTAGATAGAGAGTGCACAAAAAAATGGGGTCCGTTGATAATGTTTTTTGTTAACAAAAGAAAAAAAATATGGGATTTTTGGACAATGTGCAAGCATCGCGTCTTTGCTATAGAAAAACTAGAGAACTACTGAAATTACAGAACAAAGATATTCAGAGGTATCTAACGGTCAAAGTTTTAACAATTTAAACACATCATATTGATACGATTAAAAACTGTTATGGCTTATAAACTCTTATGTAGCATAAATATTTAGTTTACAACTTAAATTTAACAAGCCAAGTTACTCTACCTAAAAGTACGAATGAAAAGCTGTACTGATAAATAGCAATTACAATCAGCTTCAAGAATATCTGACAAATAAATCATTTCATTACGCCTAAATATTTGTACACACGATATATTTCATTACTTTTGGAAAGGAGAATTATAAAAAATGTATATCTTTGAAAATAAAATAATCTCATCGGTTACAAAAATTAATGGTTTGAATATTTACTTAACATCAACTTTTAAATTGACAGTTCAAAGAATCTAAAAATTATAAAGGAAGAAGCATTCCAGTGATGAAAATGAATAAAAGGAAGAAAATAGTATTTTTAAATTATCAGCAAAAATTATTTAAATTTTTCATTCCATGAACCGTCTTTCATAATGACTAAACCCATTTACACTAGCCTAATAATCACGTTAATAAGCTTCGAAACTGACGGGGGGGGGGGGATATTTTCAAAATTAATTTACAAATAATGACAAACTCTCTCTCTCTCTCTGAACTTGGGATTTTTTAGATTCACATCAACTAACAAAAAACATCTCAAGTGAATAATTATTACAACGAAATATTTGAAATTTATTAATCACTCATTTTATTTTCATATTCAAGGTCTTTTTTCTTTTGCAATAGCTCAAATAACAAAAAGTGAATCGCAACAAAACATAAAAAACAAAATTTGTAAACAGTTCCAGGATCTTTTGGAATAAAAAAATCAACTACACGAAAGATGGGGTGAGGGAGATGGTGTTCATCAAAATAAATAAATATATGAACTGCGAAGCATATTCCAGGTATTTATATTAAAAATAATTTTTTGAACTAAAAATAAATATATGAACAACGAGTATATATCGCATAAGGCTTTCTTTTCTTTTTATAAAAACTAAAATAAAGATGCTTTAGCACTAATAAAAATTAAATTAATAACATATTTCAACATATTCAAAATCCGAATTTTCTCAAGAAATATGTAATTCAATTCATGAAAAATTTCCTCTGTTTCAAATCCCTGCCACTCATGAAACTGTTTCGCATTTTTCTAGATCAATTTATCAGGTGCCGAGACAACAAAGGGTCTTGCAATCCTTAACAGTCTAAGAGACCCTTCGATTGCTAGTTTAAAAAGAAAGTTGATGAAAGTTAGGAAGAGACGCCAAGCTCAGCGCTACTCAGCCAAGAGACGGGTCAACGAGATCTGGTTAATTCGTCCAGTGCCGATGTCGCCACTGGACCATTCCCTTCACCCTCCGGTTCAAGGCTGTGCCTAGTTTGCTTTTGTGAAGGGCCTCTCTCGGGTTCGAGGTTAATATCATAATGGCAGTTATGATGATGTACGAAAAATAAGAATTAAGAGAGACGGCAGGGGAGGGTGTGTGACGTCACTGTGGTTTCAAAGAAATCGCCTCCAGTCGTTGAATGTGTTTTTGCCTTCCCCCTCTCGTCTTCCCACAATGGAAGGGGGTACTGGGCTCTTTGATAAAAAACGGATCGCATAGTGACCTAAAGTGTTTGAATAAACCTTTAGAATTTTATTGATGATTTCAAGGATATAATGTAGGAAGCAAAAGGCACAGGGTATGGGACCCTTGCCATGACGTTTTTGAAAAATAACAGAGTGAGCGGGTGTGTGTGTTGGAATATAATTTGAGACCAGTAGAATGTTATTCATTACAATTTTTTCCCATTCATACTAGATAATCGTGATTATCTGTTGCTCTAATCTATTTTATTCACCTCACAAATAAGATATTTGTATTTTGAAAGCAACCCATTAAAAAAGAGATCACCAGAGCAAAGTTAAGATTTGCAACTCAAATCACGACATTAAAAATAACCAACTTGCAAATCATAAATTTAATTTCACATTTTCAAATATTTATACATCCAGAGATGGAAATATGTTACCGCATCAGAGAAACAACAATACTTGCAACTTTAGAGGCTTCTAAGAATTCGAAATACATCCCATATTTAAACTTTTAACTATACTCAGAAATGTCTAAAGACAAAATATGCTATATCCTGGTGAGGTTTAAAGAAAGCAGGAAGAAAGTACTCACCAATGTTTGAATACATAATTAAAAAAGTGTAAAATTATATGTATCTTTAACAATGCATAGCAAATAATTCAACACTAAGAAACCCTTACATGAAAGTTCGTTTAATCATAAAATACATCTTATTTGCAAAGAATTATACTACAGCTACTAAAAATATAATGTGTAAAATAAACAAGACACACTGCTAAAGCTTAACACACATACATTTAAAACTCAAAATAAAAAAAATACCAAAAATTCAAGATTGCAGCTTAAAGGATAACGAATTGAGGACTGTTTATTCTTTCCTTCATCTGTTTATACATAAATTATCAGAACCTTTGATTTTACCTAATTTTAAACTGAACTGAAAATTTGCTGTGTTGAATATAATTTATAATTATGTTTCTGTAAATTTAAATCCCCCTCTCTCTACATATATAGAGAGAGGGGGAGAAAAGACAGAGAGAGACAGTGGAGTACACAGACTATTTTCATGGAGGGCGGGGGCTATATTTAAAAAAAAAAAAAACTTATACGAAAGTGCCGAGTTGTAATCTTTATGCTTAAAAGTAAAATTCTGTTGGTTTATGGGAGATATTTGAGCCCCCAAACCCTATCCTTGTGTATGCCAGTGGAGACAGCGAGAAAGAAAAAGTCAGAGATTATTAACTTTTTAAAATTTAACTTCTCGATTGAAATAAAAGTTTAAACCGAGATGCCTGATTTATGTAACTCAAAATAAATAAAATAAAATTCTCAAGAAAAACACTTTGCATTCTCAAAACAATTTATTCAATTTGTGAAAAAAATAAAACGATAGCTCAAAGAGAATTTTTTTTTAAAAAAATAAAAAATAAAGAAAGAATTTTCATCAATCTTTAAATTGGCAAAACGAAGCACACGAGGACAGAACGAAAAAAAAATTCATCACGCTACATTACGGTGAGATACTTCGACAGCACATTGTCACGCATCAGTTCCAATGTCAATAGCAAGCATGCGGATACATTTTCAGACTTTTAAACCGAGACATGCTTATACCCAAGCATTTTCATCATCATCGCGTTTTGCTTATGGTCAACGTACCGAAACCGATCTTCAAGGACGTAGGAGAGGAGGGGAAAGTGGAAGTGCAAAGGCAAAATGGATTAAAAGAAAATACAATAAAAACAGGGAACAAAATTGTCTTGAGAATAAATGAGGTGCATCATCATTTCCGTAAGTTGGGAGTTCCGGAGATTACAGGAATGCAAGCTGAAGGAAAATATACATTTTTCTCAAAGTGACTTCTGTGAGCTTTGAATAACCGCTCATGGTCATGCAATATATTAAACTGATACTATATTATTATGCATCTAGATAATAGACAAATTTTAACAAACATGTGATTATGTCAAACAATTTTAAAAGTTGAGCAAAAGTTCGAAATTCCAAAGCTTTTTTATATGTTTGACATTCTAATTTTAAATTAATTTCATTTATTTGAATTAGGGGTGAATCTTCCAATTTTGAACAGAGAGAAGAAACAATGTTGACCCTTGAAGATACTATATTCTCCTCACTTTCATAAAACTTCAAGTATGAGGTTCATAAAATTTAAAGAGCACCCCCTTTTTCATCATTTCCCTCGATGGCCAACTACAGAAGATAGGAAAATAAGCCACAAGAAAATTAAAAATAAGATAATGAACAAATAATTAAATTTAGAATGCAAGAGTGAAGATTAAATTTCTTTAGCAAGTACGTAATAATATACCTGTGATGTATGTGTGGGATTCATTCATAAGTTGCCGAATCATAATCGATGCAATTAATAGACATACAATGAAATTTAATTTTTAAGGAGTGTGCCAAATTTTGTTAATTTCAAATGTACAGTTAGAATGACAACATTGCAACAAGGAGTCATTCACAAAAAGTTTTATATTAATTGGAAAATTCCAGAGTTACAAAATACATATAACGGATGTTCTTGGAATCCATAGTGAGTGAATCAAATAAGTACCGTAAAACCCACAGTATAATGCGCACTTTTAACACAAAAATAAGATCAAAATTTACGGATGCGCGTTATACGCCATGTATAAAAATGATAGCTTCAAAAATAAAAAAAGATAAGCGCAACAAAAAAATCAAGACTTATTAATAGATCGGAATACTGTTTATTTAAAAGCAATGCCATTCATCATGAACTTAAAAGGTTGTATAGTTCCAGAAGAGTATACTATGTTTTTCAAAATCCTGGGATAATACCCTGAATAAATGACTTTAAAGCTTAATAACTGCCTACGCACTTTTCAGGTTCCTTCATAAAAAAGGGGTGCGTGTTATACAGGCGAATTTACCTAAAAATTAAAAAATGCAGCTATAAAGTATATTGCGCGTTTTACGACGGATTTTAAGGTACGTTAAAATCGGGCCTTTTTTTAACATAAAAAAAAATAAAATTTGGTAATTAGAAGAAAAAAAATTCCTTCTAGAGCCGTAATATCAAGAAATCGAGAATATAAGTTGTTAACATTCTACTGGTTAAAAATAATGAGCTCAAACACACTATTTCTGCGCATCAGTAACGAAAGCTCTTTGAAAAAAATAACCAATATTTGTACTAATGCAGACATAACACATTCAGAAGTTATCTCTTCTCTCTCTAGAGAAAGTAATTTAGATACCAACATTCAATGACATCCTTAACCTCAAGGTATAAAGAAAGGGGTAGAAGAAAAGTTGTAAAATTATATAAAAAAGGAAAATAGAAATAAAAAATATTGTTAGAGCATAGTAACAATAGAAATTGTATGCATATGTGAAAAGATAATATAATAATTCTAACGAATTCTTTAGAAAGCTGTGCATATACTTATAGTATCGTTTGAGCACACATTTTTGATAGCGATTAATTTAATTTTCAAAATGGATTTAAACAACGAAACACTTCTCCTAAAATTCTTGTTGGGTAAGGCGAAAACGCCTATGCATAATATTATTTTTTTAAATTTTTATTTATTGAATGGTGCATTCTTTTATTTAGATGGAATTGAGAACCAAATTGAAAATAGGGTTGTAAAATTCAGCAAAAGACACTTGTGAGCCAGTTATTTTATAAACAGACCTTTAAATTATTCCTTTTTATTATTAGGTTCCTTCTTCAGGGTCAAAGGATTTTGATACCCTGAATGAATTCCCATAAATTTGTATTTCTTTTATTACTTTTCTACGTTCTATTTCATAGTTAAATAGCATTAAATCTACATAAAAAAGAAGAACTTCCAACAATAGTTAACATATAACAAATTGGCAAATACTTTTGGAATATATTATTAAAGTTAGTTACAGATTGATTAATTTAATTTATTGATAAGAATAAAGAGGTAGGAACTCACACACACAATTACTTCCAAAACTTATAACTTTCTAAGATTAATATTATATTCACAGAAAAAAACTTGGCTACAAAAAATCTTAACTCTCGCGCAACGTTGAGTATATCAACTAACATTTGATAAAATTATTACTGCAAAAAAAAAAAGAAAAAAAAAAGACATCAATGAATTTTGCTTCAAATATCTTGCATTTTTCTTCTGTCGGAAACGACATGTGTTGCAGACGAATTTGAGTTCAGGTTAGGGGAACGCAGCAAATACTCGAATTCCCTTTCAATACAGTTCATCTCCAACAAGGCATGAATTTATCTAAATTATTATATAAAACAGCAACAATTTTCTGTATAGTGTACCTGGTGAGAAACTCAACGCAAGGACACAAAGGAAGGAAAAACGGTGTAAAAATAAATCCTCCATGTATGGAGAGGAGGGGGAAGGCAGACCTCCTCAAGAAACCATCAATTCAGAGTAAAAAACATAAAAAAATCTTCCCCTATGAAAAACCGCAGGAAATCTGTCGAAAAGGGCCTGGCTAAAAAAACGGTTGGCCCATGGCGAGCGCGGTCGAGTCAGCTGTTTTCTCGTGTATTGGTTGGTTGATGGTACGGGTACCCAATGTGGTGTGCTTAGCGCTCTGATTCACGGCATTTTTTAAAGCTGTTTGTTTAGGTGTACGTGTTTTTTTAAAATAATAAGTATCCAAAACAATAGTTAAGGTATACTCAATTCTATATTAGCCTAAAATAAAGAGAACATGACTCAAAACTGGAAACACCTTTCCAGATGGAAAAGTGCTTCAATAATGGCATATTCTTCCTTCATTTTATTGTACGCATAGCAGCATATTTCAATACACAGTGTCTTTTTATTAGAATCGACGATTTTTCTTTCTTTAATATTTCATTTATACACTTTCTCATGCTCTAAAATTTAAAATAAAAATTCATTCTGTGCTTTGAAAAATTGAAAATTAATGTTTTGAATCATTATTTTTGTTTGAAGACATTACTCCAATTTAGATCCCCTAAACTGAACTCAGTGGCGCAACAAACAGCCCATGAGGACCAAGGCCTAGTTTCGGTCCCACAGCAAGATCCCCTAGTTTCGAATAATAAAAGAATTTGTACCCTTACCCAACTTAACTAAGAAAAGTACTTTCACGGAATCTTTTAACTTTATTAAATTATAAATCGAAAAATATGAAGTGCGTAGCAAATCCAAAGTTATCGTTTTAAAAAGGATTATAAAGCAATAAACAATCATCCGCTTTTTGATGACTAAGTTTTTCACATTTCTCAGTACTTTATCTATTACTGACCTGCTTTGTTTGTTTCAATTGAAAAAAATTGCACTCTGCCCCTTTTTAAAGTCCAGAGTTTGTAATTTGTACCTAGCAAAAATTTTGTTTGAGAACACTACAAAAAAGAAAAAGTTTTCCAAGAAACATATAAACTCTGTATACTGAATAACTATCATAACTTCTGTAGAGATTCAACATATATGAAGATTTTAAAAAAAAAATATTACAATTTCTTATTATGAAATCTTTAAAGTCCATCAGATATATATTATCATAGTTTAAAAAAAAGCATTTTTTAATTTCGTTTTCATGATACCATTTTTTAGGATTCCTGAACTTAAATTGTCTTTATCAAATCTAGTTATCAATATAAAGTTCCAAAACGAAAAGAAAAAAAAGAATGCGCATGTTTTCTTGTAAGTAGACAACGTTACAATGTCTTTTATCTATGTATTTACATTTACAATACATAATTTTAATTTTTTTTCGGGGGGGGGGGAGATTGTAGTACACCATTAATGCTCCAATATTCATAAGAACAATCGGAACTGATACTACACAACAATACTTCAGATAACAATTCCATGAGTTTTACTAAACATCTCAGTAGATATAAAAATTTTAGGATTTTAAATTAGTATGTTAATGAGACCATAGAACCGAAGCTTATTCAACAAGCGTTTCTTGTTTTTTTAATAATAAAATCTAGACTGCCATACATCTTCTGTAACAACACGATGTTGAAGATTTATCACAAAATTTAAATAAGAATGAAACTTTAAATTAGTTTTAAATTATGATGTGATAACAAAAATTTTTTTATACAAACATCAAGAATACCTAATTTAATTATTATGAAACAGATCGATTCTCTTAAATGAATTCTGGAAAAAGAAAATTTAGTTTATACACTTTATATCTTCTATGCTAGCATTAAAGTAATCCGACGTTTTAAGGAATGTTACTTGCAATCATTTAATTTTTTTTTTATATTTTATACATAATTATTTTGATTCTATAAAAATTTTTAAGTCGAAAATACAATGTGTATAACGATTTAACGATGAAATACTACGATTTAAAGTTCAATACTTAACTTAATAACAATGTGTATCAATTCAATTACTTTTGATGGCATTACTCACGAGTCTCCAAATATATCATTTTAGTTGATTGTACTTTAATTTTTAAATTGTAAAAAATTATTTTCGAGCACCACATATGTTTATTTTTTCCTTGCTTATTTTTTAAAAAGATATTCATGTGCAATTTCTTGCATTCTTTTTTTTTTATTTGGTTTCGGACAGAATTCAAAAACAGCGTCAGAAATCGAATCCATAAGCCTTTCTTTTTGAAACTTAATGATTATTTATTAATCGCAATCCATTCTCATCCATGGCTAATTCTCATGGATCCCCAGCACCTCCCCAGGAAAACGAAAGGAATGGCAACCCTGCGTCCGGCCGAAGCATCCCCAAATGAGGACCTCAACCAGATGGCCAAGAGCCATCCTCGGTCCCTTCTTCCCTCCATGTGCTGGAAAAAAAAGCACGTGAAAGAGCAAGGGGGGGGGGGATTATGTATGTATAAAAAAACCATTGCCTTGTTCCCCGTATAAGTTAAGGAGAAGGGGATGTTAAGGTCATGGGAGAAATGCGGACGGAACTGAGACATTGACATTACAGCCAGGTTCCAGTTTCCTTTGGGGATGGACTTTTTTTTATATTTTTTATTATTCTCTCTTTCTGTGAGCGCTCGTGAGGATCTTTCTCCATGTGACGGTCCCATGCTCAGTTCCAGCAGTTGGTAAGGGCTCGAGGGGCGAGAGAAATTTTAAAATGTTCAAGATGCGTCTGCCCATGAGGCAGCTGCGAAGGGATATTCATCGATTTGTGAAGTGTTTGAGAAAAATTTCTTAGAAACGCCTGCTGTGGGTTAGACGCATTATATTAGAGAAAGTATTGGCTTTCACAGAAGTACATAAACTTTCCTTTAACTTCTAGGAATAGTTATATCAATCTTATGTTCATAATCAATACATTTTCGTTCCTACAAATAATTCTTTCTAATTAAGGTTTTTATTTTGAAAACATTTCTGAAAATTTTTGTTTGCTTAATAACATTTTGCTTTTGTAACAAGTGCTTCAAATTTTAAGTAGTAAAATCAAATGCAAGAATCTTATTGATTATTACTAGCATATTTTCAAGAAATAACAAAAATCTGTAGAAAAATTATTATTTTCAAGAAGTTTAACTGTCATACACAATCTACATGTTGATAGTACAAAGAATAAAAATTGCTGGAGGCACACTTTGCAAACAGCCTATATTTTATGAAAATATTATAAATATAAAAAGTGAAGCAACATTAACAAATGTTTTAAAAACTAAATAATTTTAAGTAGAAAAATAAAATTTTGACGTGTGCAAAGCTATCTCAACACAATTATATTCTATTGCCCTCTCTATATTTTAAATAACTGGTTCTTGAAAAATATAATAGCCATCATTTTGAATATCAAATATAAAGCAATTCAATGGAATTCTAGAAATTGTTTAATTTTCAAGTTATTGTATTTAAACAAATGAGTATTGGATGTTTTAATGAGATGAAATAATATAATCTTGAAATAAAAAAAAAAAAAAAAAAAAAAAAAAAAAAAAAAAAAAAAAAAAAAAAAAAAAAAAAAAAAAAAATAAAAAAAAACGTATTTAATTTGAAATAAGAAACCTGAGTCGCAAAAAAATCTTCAAACGATAATTTGTAAACCTGCAATTTTTTCTATATCTTAGAATGAAAAGAGATAATAAAACAGAAGAAATTATATATACAATGGGCCCCAAAAGTGTTCGTACACTTGCAATTTCCTATGAAATTTAATGTTTTCGACTAATAAAAATTAATATATTGGAATTGGAATTTTTTATAATATCTGCAACTTTTTCTTATTAGAATCACATAATTAATTTTTTAAAAATGATATTACTATTATTTTTAAAAATTAATAATCGAAAAGCTATAGAAAAATTACGCCACGAAAGTCTTCGTACACTTAACAAAAACCTCAATTTAGCTTTCAATATTGTATTTCTTTCTTACTTTAGTACTTAGAAGGATATCTTTTAGTGTCCACAATAACTTCTAAATGTTTTGGTGTAGATTTAATAAGTGTTTTGTAATTTCTGCATCGGTTTTCCTCCATGCTTCTGTTATTGTTTTTACTTCACATTATATGTTTATGTATGTCATGTTTTCTTTTTTTTTAAATCAAATTCTCACCAAATATGTTCTACTGGGCTAAATAAACTGATTGAGGAGGGTTTTTCAGAATTTTGGACAGTTATAGAGACACCAGCGCCGTATATTGAGAGCAGAGCGCTTGGCGTCATTATCCTGTTAAAAAATGAAGTAGTCTCCTACATCCAAATTTTCACCGGATAATTTACAATTTCACTTAAAAATATTTAAAT
This sequence comes from Trichonephila clavata, assembly GCA_019973975.1. Classification (NCBI taxonomy): domain Eukaryota; kingdom Metazoa; phylum Arthropoda; class Arachnida; order Araneae; family Nephilidae; genus Trichonephila; species Trichonephila clavata. The sequence continues at coordinate 66,209 of BMAO01037519.1, read as the reverse complement.
AGAGTTGATGATTCACAATACCATCAAAAAATACAAATTGCCTCATTTTGAGGCTGATTTACACCTCCACGCAAAAACTTCTCCATCTCCATGCTGAAGCATGGAGGTGGAGAAGTTCTTGTCCACATAAATTCCTCATTTTTTCATTTACAAACTATTATATGCCCATCAGAACCAAAAATATTTAATTTTCCCTTACCCAATCAATTTGCTGTCAATTTTGAATTTTCTGAAACTTAATTCCAATAATCTAATTGGATCAATGAACCAAGGAGATGGAAGTGTTCTTGCGTGGAGGTGTAAATCGGCCTCACAAAATAAGGCAATTTGGTATTTTTTGATGGTATTGTGAATCATCAGCTCTATTTAAATATTTTAAAGTGAAATTTTAAATTATCCGGCAAAAACTTGAATATAGGAGACTACTTCATTTTTTAACAGGATAATGATGCCAAGCGCTCTGCTCTCAATGTTCGCCGCTGGTATCTCTATAACTGTCCAAAATTCTGAAAAACCCTCCTCAATCAGTTTATTTAGCCCAGTAGAACATATTTGGTGAGAATTTGATTTTAAAAAAAAGAAAACTTGACATATAAACACATAATGTGAAGTAAAAACAATAATAACAGAAGCATAGAGGAAAACCGATGCAGAAATTACAAAAAACTGATTAAATCTACACCAAAACATTTAAAAGTTATTGTGGACACAAAAAGATATCCTTCTAAGTACTAAAGTAAGAAAGAAATACAATATTTAAAGCTAAATTGAGATTTTTGTTAAGTGTACGAAGACTTTTGTGGCGTAATTTTTCTATAGCTTTTCGATTATTAATTTTTAAAAATAATAGTAATATCATTTTTAAAAAAAACAATTATGTCATTCTGTTAAGAACAAGTTGTAGATATTATAAAAAAAAATTACAATTCCAATATATTAATTTTTATTAGTCGAAAACATTAAATTTTAATAGGAAATTGCAAGTGTACGAACACTTTTGGGGTCCACTGTATATATATATCATTTTTTTTTTTTTTTTGTTAATGTATCACTCATTATACTCATCTCAACATAATCTCGATAAATAATAAGAAATTAAAACTCGTTTCATTCCCAAAATTTTTTTTAAAAAAAGTCATTTGTAAAAGAATGACTATAACACAACTGTAGAAGCAACAATGAAGTTTAAGAAAATATATAAACTGAATAATTAATTAGAGCAGGAAAAAAATTTAACTAAAAATGAAATAAATTCACCGTTGCCTTAGCAAATTGAGTTAACAGGTTCTAAAAGAACATTTTCTCTTTAAATCTATGTGACACAGACATGCTAAAAATGAGATGCATCTTTGTTATACTCAAACACAACGTAAGAAGAGTGAAGGAGCTTCCATGAATTGCTTGAAAAATTTACTGAACCACAAACTCTCATTTTCCAAACAAGAGTGAGATAGGAGGTCAAACACGCAAGCGGTTCAAAAGTAGGCGACGCACCCAACAAGGCTGGCTTCATCTTCGGAAAGTCAGATAAAGAAGAAAAAAAAAAAGTCCTGAAGGAGAGAGTCATGCGATCAGAGGCAGCCCACTGAGTAGCTTGGACACTTGGCCTCAAAGTTAAAGGTACCTAAGAATAGCAAAGGCGGATGGCAGAAAGTATAAGTCAGTGAGTGTAAATGTTGGCCAGCTGCCCGGCCGGCGGCAAAAGGCTGCAATGCCAGTGTTGCCCAACCGTTCCTCAACATCTCGACTGGTCTATTTGGAGAAGAAAACGCGCAGGAGGGCAAGACAATAAGGATTACGGCCCATCGTCGCGTACTAAATTAGAAAGTTCGAAGTTCCAAGACGGTGGCATCAGCAGTAGCCAAACATTGCAGCAGGAGAATCTTCTCAGAAAACATTCTCTGAGCATATAAAATATATGATAATCTTTCCAAAAAGCAAATTTAACTTCAAAAGAGAAAGAAAAAGAAAGAAAGAGAAACGAAAACAAAAGAAAGAAAGTAAACGGAAGGAAAAAAGAAGCATGCATAAAAATGATTGTGAATTGAAATACAACAAATGAAACTTGAAATAACACATAGAATGAGTAGAAAATTACCTTTCTACTATCTACTTTGCTCACACAACTAGAGAAATTAATTATATTAATTCTCACACAAAGCCTCTTTAAGAATGAAGTACAAAACAGTGCGGATGTTTAATATCGTGCTTTGAAATAAATATAATAAATACCTTCTATATCTTTTCAATCAGAAATTAACCTGATTGCAATAAGAAAAAAAATATATCAACACATTAAAAAAATATTCAGTTTGTATATAAAAATAATGAACTATCAAATATATGAGGAAAAAACATAATAACGGCAGATCCACATTATTCAAAAATTTAATAGAAAGTTATGGCGCATTTGATATTTTCGAGCAAGCAACAATTTGTTTCTACTTAAAGTGAAATTTGTTTTGTGTGTGTTTTAAAGTAAAATTATGAATAAAAATAAAGTTCTATCTTTATTTATTTTTAAAGGAGGGGGGGGGGATATATCTTTTTGGATACAAAACTTCCATTTTTTAAAAAAGAACTTTTTGCCATTTTATGCAGGTACATGTATTGGAGAGAGAGAGAGCCGTAAAAGGGAATGTGTGGATATCCACCGAGTAGAAAGTTGATGCATGTAAAGTCAGTCGAGGCTCTTAAGTCCTCACGTTGTAGTACGCACGTCAGAAGTTTGCAGAGTGGGATACCAACTCAAAAAAGTCTTCTCCTCAATTCACCGATGTTCCAAATTTCGAGGTCCGTCACCAATAGCCCAAACGCAGCTGCGGCGTTAATACAAAATCAAATTAAACCAATGTTTGTTTATATTTTCAGAAAATTAAACAATACAGTATAATATTTTTGATACTACGGTAATTATTTTGTTATTTTTACTCCTTAAGCCATCCTTTTATAGTTAAATCATTAAGTGGACGATTCGTTTATGATGTGGAAATGAGCCCCAAATTTCGGAAAGTTAGATATTTTCTCTATAAATCTGAAATTTGGCACCTGCAGATTTAATATTTTAACTATCCGCAATTTTTTAGGACATCAAAATATTTTTGCAGTTTGAACATTAGGAAAAGAATATCAATATCAAGAATTCGATTTTAAACGAGAACAATACACAGTCATATGATTTCTTTATTTTTATAAACCTTTCGTAAGTTCTGACCAATTTGATTGCCGAAAACATGACAAATATGACGTAGTTAAGAAAAATTATCGCATAGCACACGTGCTTCGGTGTAACGGCCATTGTTTCGTTTGCTGTGGCAAGCAATATTGGACGATATCCCAACCTTATCAGCTGGAAGGTGAACAGTTTTTTTCATTCCCATTCTTATTTGATGTTCTGTTCCACTGCAAACGGCCGGATAGCCACTAACCTTTGGAACTAGCTATCAGCAGCTCTTATCGGTAAATATTAAATAAAATAAAAAGGTAAAAATAATAAGATGTGGACTTTCACACGTCCAAACCAAGGTGGAAGGTAGGAGGTTCAGGTAGAAGACAAGAAATGCTCTACTTCATGAAAATGTGCTAACAGGAAGTTGCATAGAACCGCAAAGCTAAGCTCAGTGGTATGTTCGGTATTTATAGAGGGGATTTTTTTTATTGCGCAGTAAAAATTTGCTTTCTCCCCCTCTAATCTTCGGTGCAGTTTCGAAGAATGAATGGACAAACACGTAATATATATGTAACCTCATTTCAGAAAAAACAAATGACGCACTCTCACTGTGATTCTGAAGATATAGCAAATATCAATTTCCCTGAATTTTCATTACAGAATATCCTGTTAACCAAAAAAAAAAAAACTTTAACAAAAAAAATTGCCAACAATTCATGATTAAGTCATTATATTCAAAATGTTTACATTTTAATCGATAAATTAACCTTAATGTGCATATTTTAAGAATATTTGGAAAATTTTATGAGAAAATAAGCAAAAAAAAATAAATTAAATTAAATTCGATTTCAACTGTTTCTTTTTAGAAATATGAAATTTCTTTTAGAATATTTTTTTTTTTGTATTTTAAATTGAAAATACAAAACAATTAATTAAAATATGAATACATACAGTGGCGTAGACAAGGGTGCAGATTTAGGGGCCCAAACCCCTCAGACCAACAGATTTTCGATTTTTAGCATAAATATTGCTTTTGTGTACGCTTTTTTGAAAAATATAACCTCTCACGAAAGAAGTGTGTATATATACATCCCTGCTTACATAATTACTTTCCATTCAATGTCTAATTCCATAATCAAACACAGAATTTCCATATTCAAATCTGTGTCGATTTATAATTTTAAGTCTCATTTTATCACAATTAAATGATAACATTCCACACATTTATATTAAATTTAAAACTTTGTTAACAAAAGAAATATATAATTCGTTTTTTTCTTTGCTTTTCTTATTTTTTTTAACTTCATATATGCATTAAGGATTTGTAATGCAATATTTTTAAATCAGTATTACTGGAAATACATTAAATTTAACAGTTAAACGAAACAAAATATCTTTACCCGCTCACAGAACTCGAATTGGTTTTAAATTTATTAAAATTCATTTCTAAATTAAGAATTCATTCATTCATTTTTCCACAAAGGTTTAGCAATTTAATTATTGTAAGAATCAATCTCTTATACAAAAAGCTTTTCAACTTCAATAACTAACAAATTATATTTAGAAAAATTCTGCAATTATTAATCCTGAGGTGTTTCCCCCTTTCGGTGAACCAGCGGAAGAGTTGCGCATTCCCATAAGGAAACACATCCCTCACGCAAAGAGCATTTTCATGTAAATTTTCCCTTTACCCTGACAAGTCACAGCTTAATCCTACCTGTTTTGAATATCTGCACTCAGCACAATTTCGATTCCATCTCCCCCCACACCCTTTTCTAGTCCCCTCTCCTTCCTTTCCGTACGTAACATTCAGTGTTGTGTGCAAAATTCTGCTTCTGTTGAGAGAAGAGCGAAGCGTTCACGTCACGAGCTTATTAATTGCGCTTAGTCGTAGGGAGAAATTTAATTTTGACCAGGGCCCTGGTTCTGCCTTTATTTACGTAATGAATAGAAGGCTGTCTTCAACTTCAAGAGAGAGAGAATGGAAATGTTATACTTTTGGTTGAATTTGTTTCCGGTGGGAATTTCATTAAATAAGATGCTCCTCTGACGAAATTAATAGACATTTCTTTGCGACAAACCTAAACTCGTTTTCGCAAAAAAGGCAACATTACTTTTCGAAGCTGTCATCACACAGACGGCATTTGCCAATGAAAATGAGTTTACAAAGACGCGCTTTTTAGAATAGTTATCTTGATAATAAATATATCTTTATGAATGGATCTAAAATACACAATGAACTCTCTTCAGTTCATTTATGACTTTTAAAGTTTTATACAAAACAACGATATACTCTCTATATAAAAAAATGATAATCCAAAATATTTGTTTGCCTTTCTAGTTAATTCTCAAATTTGGCGCGAAGTTTGATTTAGAGTTAAATCTAAAAGAAAATCTATCTGAATCTTTGATCTATACTTCCCTTGTACAGTGGTTTATGCATTGAAATAAATCGTAAATGACGAATCTATCTTTCAGCTTCACGATAAATTATGGCAAATGACATAACACTCATTAAGATTCAGAAACACGAGAGACCTTGGCCATATTTTGTAGTTGAATTGGGAGTAGACTATTGCGTATGTAATTGGCAAATCCCCGTTTTCTTCTTTTTTATCTTAAATTCCTATATTAAAATAAATTCTCAAACCATTATAATTTTTACATCTTCGCCGAATACACACAAAATGTTTCCTTGTTAAAAAAAACAACAACAAAAAAAAAACCACGCATACAGAATAAGTAATAAAATCTGACAGAAAATGATGTCTCGTAAATCGAAAATAAATATTTGCCTTTTCCAAAATTAATTATAATTAAAAAATAAAAATATACAAAGAAAACTTTATAAGTAAATATAGTAAGTGAAAGCTTTAATATTTACAAATTTGGAAAGAAAAAAGAACTTGTCCATTTTACACTATCAAACATTTTTTATTTTTTTATTTTGGAAAACAAGGAAAATACAAAATCAAAGGGAAATACATTTAATGTAAACACACACAACCCAGTTACTCCTTTAAATACAATATAGGCGATATAAATCTCGCTCAAGAACTTCAAAACGAAAGTAAATCAATTTTTAAATCTGATCAAAATTATCAGAAATTGCCAGAAAATAAAGAAATATTGATTATAACCTCACTCGAAAAAAAGATATTCAGTACAATTACTAAAATGAAAGAAAACAGATTTTATTTTTTAAATGAGGAATTTGTTGAACACAATTAAAAAACACAAAATTTAATACATAAAATAAACCCTAATTTAATAATGTGTTTGGATCAACATTGTCTTAAAAATAATACCTCAATTGATATTTTAATATTTTTATGCATCAAATATTCAACTCCATGTTTATAAACTTAGATAAGAAAAGAAATATCTATGGAATTAGAAAAATGTTAAATTATGTAAGGAATTATTCAACCATGAGAGAAAACAAAACATTAATGTATTTCTGCTCATTTTTGATTCTTTGAAAAAAAATTTCAATTTCCCTCCTGTTTAATTATATTTGCTTTTAACAAATCTTCCATAAGCACATTAAATTATTATTGTTTTAGAAAATTCATTTTTTTAAAAAATTTAACAGCAGCAAGACTATCAAATATTTAAAATTTTGCCCTTAATATATTTTTCATAAAATATAATGCCTCCTGTAATACAACAAATAGATAAGCAATTTTTTTTCAGATAAAGATATTTTTATACCTAAAAATAAGCTAAACAAAAGCATAAGAAAAAAAATTCATTCTAAGAGGGAAAACAAATGTTTTAAAATAAATTTGAAAGAAATAATAAACCAAGCATACAGACACAATGACTATAAGTACAAACAAGAAATAATAAGAAATATAAAAAAAATGTTTTTTTTAAAAAAAGTTAAAAGCTTTAATTTTATATTTTCTGAATTTTGATTTGTTTTAACAACCTAGGATATGTGTGTGTGTGTGAATCGAAATGCTCTTTTAAAAAACACGAAAAAAATTCTTAATAAAGTACTAAAAGAAATATTTATTTTTGAAAAAAAATATACCTATTTTTTTAAGAAATGAGATCTCATTTTGAAAGAAATAAAACACTTTGTTTTTCTTGTTTACTTCTCTAATCACTACCTGCATTTATAAAATGTATAAGAAATTATTTTCTTCCTAAAGGCAGAAAATAAAAATAAATCAAAACATTTGTAAAAAACTAATCATAATATAAAAAAATACTTTTCAAAAAACTCAAATTATATTTATTATTTATGTGAATTTCAAATGAATATTTTCAAACAATACACTAAAAGCAAGGGTTAAAAATATATTAAATATATACTAGGCTTTAATAACATATTTTATCGGTGAATAAATAATTTACAAAATGGTACTTTTAATTCATGGAATTAAAAACATAACAATTTTAAAAACTCATTAATTTGAGTAACATAACCTAACTGAATGTAAATTAATAATTATTAATTTAAAAATTAGCATTTATGGAAGGTTAATTAGAATAAGGTTTTAAATCATTTTTATTCTATATTCTTTGAAAATAAATTGAATATTTCTGTGTGTGTGATAAGGATTTATATATAGACACATCTTTTTTTTCCTCAATTCCTCCAATTTTGATAAAAATAAATAATAATATCTATGCATTTCTATAACACTAAAAATAAAATAAAATTACTTATAATAGAAAATAACTGTATTGAACATGAGTAATACTTCCAAATGTATTTTTAAAAGGGCTGAGAAAAAAAGTAGACTCACAGAGAATTATTTAATTCCAATCTTCAAAGTTTAAGTAGACATACTGATATTTACATAAAATAAGGAACAGACTTCTTTGTGACAAAAACTAAATTACATTATATTTTCCATTTGAATGGTTTATAAAAATCTTCATATATATATATGTGTGTGTTTCTAAAAATTCTCAAAAAAATATTTTTATACTTATATATATAGATATTTATAGTATAATTCCTCCCCCCCTTTATACTGTTCTCAATATGTTACCCAAACTAAGAATTTATTAAAAGGAATACAATAATATAGATGTTATTTAATTATATCCCCAAATATTCTATTTTAACTGAATCTAAATGAACTTATAAAATATGCAAAATAAATAAATACAATTAAGACAATTCTAAAATACAATAGAACTTCATGATAGTTAAAGAAAACTTCCAAAATATAATGTAATTTGATTACTAAAAAAAACTTATTGTAAAAAATATCAGGCAGAAATATTATTAAAGATAATGACTTTATTTATAATATTTAATCTTACTTACATTAATGAGAGACTGAGCAATAAACTTACAGCTTCAGCATTTCTCATGATGCATTGAAAATAAATAAATACATAAAATAAAACAAAACAACTAGAATTAAGAAGTCACATCACTTGTGTGAAGTTACAACTGTAAAAAGTAATTTAAAAAATAATTTTTTAAAAAAAAAAGTTTTTAAAATTTAATTTAAAACAATTTAAGTTAAATTTAAAAATAAAACAATAATATAGAAGATAAATATAAAATATAAAAGATAAATATAACATAACAAGTGCATCAAATCAATAAACGAAACGAAACAATGTAGAAAAAAGAATAAGTTATTTTCCAGCCCCCATGAGTTTTTGTTTACAATAATAACACGTGACAAACAAAACGAAGAATTAATTTCTTTATTACTTTCTAATCTTATTATGATAATTAAGCACTATCCTCTTCCGAATAATGTCCAGACACTGGACGCACTGACCGATATGTGAGTGAGACGAGTAACTACACAAAGACAAAAAGCGCCTTTCGGACAATTTTTTTTTCGCGCCACTCTATGTTACGAAATCCAAAACTAAATTATAAATAAAAATACATTTGATTTACCTTTGATTAGGTTTTTCCTCGGCTGCGGCTTCTCTTGTTTTCTGCGTGACATTTCATCGACTTTTAAAAAAAAAAAAAATTTTTTTTCTTTTCCTCACATGTGCTAAGACTTATGCAATCGAATCACAATCCCAAACGTGCAACTTCACTTTCGTCGTACACAAAAGATCCATCGAAACATGGCTGCCGCAGCGGCATGCTGGGTAAAATAATATCGTCTGCACCTGCTTTTTTGTCTCGCAATGTCACACCGGAAGGTCCAAAATTCATTTAAGACTTTCTTCGTCGTATCTCAAAACGAAAGTGAACCGTTCGTAAATCTAAGCCAACTTGAGGTAGATAGGTTTGGGGCTGGAGAGAACTTTTTGTAGTCAGCCGTCGCTGGTCACGGCAGTTCGCCGGCTCTGAGTATTCCTTCTGCCGCGGAGACCGCAGGCCGTCTGTATGATGATAATGATCCTCCTTCCAACTCCCAGTCACTCACTTCAGCGGCGGGACTCCCCTTCTGACGTCATGCGCTGGGTGGCGGAAGTCGCCGGGGGGGATATAATTGCTGCATCTTATATCATAGGCTATAACGCAATTAAGTTGTCCAGTGCGAGAGAAAATTTATTCACACAACAAAGCGGAAATACATATTCTGTTCACGGAATAAGAAAATAGGAAGTAAAAAAAAATAATCTTAAAAAAAGCTTATTTATACGAAAACAAACATAAAGCATATAATAAATTTTTTTTAAAATTCAAAATTGAAATAAGGTTGAAATTGCTTTGAAATTTTTTATTAACGATCAATAATTCTATTATTTTTACCAACTTAATTAATTTTTGGAATTTGATTTAATTTTTGAAAATAAAAACATTTAAAAATAATATTCTAAATTTTTTTTTAATGGAAAACTGTGGAAATATTGTTGAGCAAGTTGATTATTTTTTGGTTGAAGATAATTTTACAATAGTTTCTCAATTTTAAATGCGCAAAGAATAAAGATATCACTCTACATATTTTAAATTTTATTCCTTATGTGAAAATATAGTTTTTTTTTTCTTCCTAAACAGAATATTTTTTATAAACAAATGTGTGTTATAGTTCTTACAAAAATATCCCTCCACTTAATAATTTTAAAATTTTTTAATTTTATAATTTATTTCTCATTATAAGAGCCATTGACAAGCAGTAAATTAACCAAAATATGTCTCTTAAAAGTTAAAAAGTTAAAGTCAATAAAGTTCTAGAAATATATAATAGTCTTCGAAATAGAATCAATTATTGTTTCGTTGAAAAATCTGAAAACAACAGAAACAATACCCGTCACGCAATATGCATATATATAGTTATTTATATTTATAACGTGAAATATATTGTAAAAAACAATGACGTTAGAATAATAATTAGTTTAGTCGGCACAGAACGAGTAACCCTTCTTCATCAAACAAGATATTTGAAATTATTTTTCATCCATAATTGAAATTTAATTGTTTATATTGATGTTATACTAGAATTATATTTCATCTTGTTCTCTTTTTGCTAGAATAAACCAATTATAATGCTCGATGTATGCCAGTGAAAAAAAAAATGCTATGTTTTCCAACACAGAATTTGGATAAAAAATTCTATTGGGTATTTGGGTATGAAATAGGTTATTTATACCAATGAAGGTTTGATTACTATTGCTCCAAAAAATAACTTTTCTATAACTCAACGTCGCTAACCTTAACTCATTGGTGATCGATAGGGGCGGGACAGGAACTATGTTTTGTCTCCACCCTTCCTCTCCCTTCATTGGTCAATACTCTGATAAAGGCGTAACCAGAAAAAGCTTCAAAGCAAGGCGGGAGGTACAACTCTTCTCACTCCAAATGAAAAAGAAAAAAATTTCTCTTCAATTTCCCCCCTTGAAATGCAGAGTTAGATTTTGTTATACTCTTTCAAATTCTGAGTTCCAAAAACGCATTAGTGCTGGATAGCTGATCCCTCTAAATATTAAAATAATAGGGGGGGGGGAGACAAATTATTCTTTTCTTTCGGAGACTATTTGGAGATTTCTATTTATTGAATCTGATAACTTAAGCTTCTGAAGATTAAATAAAACAAAAATAGGTAATATTTTTAGTTTTTAAAATGAATTATACTTTTTTTAAAAATATATTATTTATTTAAATGTAAAAAAGTAAAATTATTTTCACAGCAGTAATATTCTTACTTTATATTATGTGATGAATTTTAAACTGATTTTTTTATAAAAGAAATTGATAGTTTGCATGAGTTTTATCATTTCTATGTAACTGCAGTTCCTTTATTTATTTTGAAATTACTTTTATAAAAAAATGTTAAATAATTACATTTAAATTATTTCAGAGTTAATATTTTGTTATATTCTTATGTAAAATCAATATACAACAAAAAAAAGTAAAGTTCAAAAACTAGCAAACTAGCAAGTTCTGTTTAATTGGAAACCGTTAACTATCGAAAGTTAATCTATGTTATATCTATGAGCTCAGGTATGAATTACACTGCATGAAATCCAGTTTAACACTTAAAAAAAAACGAATAATGGTATGTCTGCAAATTTCCAACTGTTTTGTTTAAATTCATTTGTAGGGCCAGTGGCGTAATGTTCACCCTGCAACCCCCGAATTGCGCGGGGGGGAGGCAGGACTCTAGGGGGCCTCAAAGCCTGAATGACACCAAGTACGTATTTGGGCTTGGGGCACAGACCTGACTTTGCAGTTAAGCCTTAATATTCTCCGTTCCATCACTGTAGGGCATGTAGACCACTGCGATGCGATATCTTGAAAAAATTTTCGATCTAAAAACAGTCCGCAACAAATAAAAATGTATCATAGATTATCGACAAACGGAGAAAAAATTATCTTTTTTAAAGTTACAATTTAATTATAAAAAATTAAACTAAAAAGAAGAAAACATTTTAGTTGATAAAATTGAGCTTGGATTTTTTTTTTTTTAAATAAAAGAAATATTTCTTATTCTACTATGAATAATAATTCTGATTAATTCTTTTTACTCTTATTTTCAAGACTAAAATTTATATTTCATTTTTTTTTAAGAAAGAAAGAAAAAGAAGAAGAAGAAGAAAGAAAAGAAATTTATTTTATTTTTCATTGAAAAGAAAAAGGAAATAGTTTTCTAATTAAAAGCTATCAGAATATTTTTAAAATTGCACATAATTTTCTGAAGATACATTAAAATTTTAAACAGTTAAATTTCTTCTTGAACAACCTTTCTTAAAGAAATTTTTAAGCATTTGTTATTAATTAATTAACTTTTTAACATTAATTTTGATTTATTAAGATGAAAATATCACATTAGAAAATATTAAAAAATCATTATATTCTTATTTTGTAACCATTTATAAGTACCTAAATTTCTTTTTAAATGATTTTGCGTCTAAACCTGTAGGCCCATTTTCGTAGAAGACTTCCTGTGGAATGAAAACTATGCTTAAAACATTTCAATGGGAATTAAACTCTTCATATAAAATAGTGTAGAATTCAGAAAAGTGAGTAGTCAGGTACCAATTCATGTGTTGTTCTATGATTCTTATTCATTGTGTAGCTCTCGACAACAATTTTAAATCAAAAAAGTAAATGAGAAACAATTTTATATTGAGCTTTAATATTAATTAAGAGGAGCAATATTACTAAGTGTACAATTTAGAAGATTTAATTAATGAACAATTAAGCTTCAAATCGAATGATGTTTTATGATGTTTGAACCGAATGATGTCACGAGAAAATAAAGTTTAATAGTGACAATCCCAAACAAAGAAAACAAGAAAAAATATCTTAAACATCAACTCATTTATATGTTTTGCATATTGTGCAAAATTGAAAGCTAATGCTGATATTTTTCCAATTGAGATCTGGATGGATCCAAATGTATAATCACTTCAGTACTTTTATTGTAATCTTATTCTATACTTCATTGAAAATACTTTTAGAGAGTAGTTAGAAATTAAAAGGCCTACCTGTGAATAATTTCTTTTTTTGATTCATGGAATCCTCAGAATTATAAAATGTTCTGGGGGAACCCCACCCTTTCTCTCTCTCTCTCTCTCTCTCTTAGGAGAACATATCATAAAATAAGATTTAAAATAGACCAACATATTATAGGTACTTTATGTTAAGACAAACATAGAAAATATTGTATTTGTTATTAAAATTTTTATATAATGTTAATTTTAATTTATTAATTTATAATGTTAATATGCGCTCCAGGTTTCACCTACACATACATTATAATAAGTGACTGGGATACGTGCTTGCATTTTTTTTTGCACAAACTATCGAACTGTTGTCACATTTCAAATTCTGTGTTTAATTAATTTTTCTATTTTGTGTGGAGAAATCCTGTTCACAACCTAAAATTTAAAAACTGTTCTTGCTAAAATTTAGATCTTAGAGTCTATTAATTCCGAGTAAATATTTGACCAAAAACCAAGATCTTCTCATTCAAATCTATATTTTAACACAGAATCTGTTGATAGTTCAACCACTCGTTCTTGTTATACCAGTAATAAATCCTGATTTTTATTGAAATAATGAAATGGATTTTCAATCCAGCCCGTAAAAAACGTGAATCCATTTTTTCTCACACATTTATAATTTTTTCGATTTTTTATTTTGACTCATGGAACTCCTGGACATGTCTCGTGGAACCCTCAGGCTCCGCGGAACACAGTTTGAAGACCACTGCTCTGTATTATAAAAAGGAGAAAATCTTACTACCGCCGAGATTGATGCTCCTCCCTATCCATTTAACTTTGTATACTCGCCAAATTTTGTCGATCACCAGAATTTCAATAACTAAAAATAATAATTAGCGCGGGAATTAGTCGTGATCACCTAAAATTACTTGGATAAGTCTGCTAAATAAAAGCTTTTCTGAAAGCACTTTTATGACAATTCGACATAAACATGCGTCAAATATTCATTAGATTTAATATTTTTAATAAGAAAAAGAAAAAACTATTTCCCTTTTGAACAATTTTATGTAGCGTTAATTCGATATAAACCGAAGAGCAATATTAAGACTCAGAGTTAAAGTAAAGCGAAATATTTTTTCTCTCTAATTGTACCCGCCCATTAAAAATATTACAATAAATATAATTTTCTATAAGCACTAAATTAATGAGCTTAATTTAATGAATTATTAATCTATAATTAACTTTATAATACTATTTAGACCATAATGATCTAATTCTGTCTCTTTCTCGTAGCCGCGTAGCCTAGTAATTATAGTCACGAAGTTTGTGGTCGGTGAGTCAATGGTTAGAGCCCTAGTGCTGCTGAAGACTCACCATGTAGAGGAGCTAATGCTCGTTAAATCAGTCGAGACTCAAAGTCCTCTGGTTGGCGTGGTGATGTAGTTAGGAAAGGGCATTCAAAATTACGAGGTCCGTCACCAATAGCCCTTTTGTTATTTTATAGTGTGTGACGCTAATAAATGTTCACTCTCTCTATATATATATACATATACTTGTTTGTGTGTATGTAATATTGCAACACGATTTAAAGTAATTAGTTGTTAATAATTTGAATAATACAATAAACAGTTCAGTTAACAAGAATGTTAGAAGTAAATGAAAGATGCACTGTTAATAAATTGTACGACCACTTGAACAGAAAGTCAAACAAAAGAATGAAAATTAATTTGATATTTGTCTTTCATTTTTCCTGGTAACCACTAATATCCTGTTTTTCATTGAAATGTCTAGGTCAGAGGTTCCCAAACTTTTTTGTCTCATAGACCCCTTGCCATGTTCATCGGTTTTAGGTAGACCCCTGCTTACCTAATAAAATTTTTTTTGCAAATTTATCAACTTAAATGTCTTTTTGACAGCTTGTATAGAGCTATACTTACTTCAAAATATTTAAATTTTTAACTGTAGTGAAGTATAGTGTTTAAAACTTAAGACACACACGTTAATTAATTAAAATCTAATTAATACTTAAAATCAATGTTACATAAAGTAACTGAGCAACAAATAAATGCTTTTAATGAGAGAGATGAATCTGGTGCTTCTAAAATTGCTGATATCCGATTCTAAATTTTACTTTAAGATCTTCTTCGTGCCTATTTCAATCAGTTTCTCAATATGATATTTGTTTTTCTTTCAATGTGACTATATTAATTGCCTATTGTAGTTTTACCATATATATAGTCAAAGTATTCTCAAACCTAGTTTTAAAATCTGAATAAAGGGCATCTAAATGTTGTAGGTTAAAACGTGCTTTTCCTAGCAGATTGTGTGACAAATTGAGAAACTAGGAAAATTCGGGACGTCCAATATTATACTGCTTAGCTTAATTATGGCAAGAAACGCCGAAACGATGCTCTTTGTAACTGCAAATTAACTTCATTAAATTTAGTAAATGAATCTGTTAAGCACACACACAGGTAAATCTAGTTTCCACTTGATTAAATTTTCTTTTAAAATTAAAGTCATAATCTGGTTTATTGAGAGTTACTATCGTAGACCCTCATTTACAACTCATGGACCCCCAAAATATTTTTCGTTGACGTGAACCCCCTGCGTGCTGTTATAGACCCCTGGGAGTCTATATAGACCACTTTGGGAATCACTGGTCTAGGTGATTAAGTTCAGTTGTAAAAGTATTGAGCCATTCCTTTAGAATGGCTATCTTCAGTTCATTGGCAGATGAAAACTGTTCATTATTACCATAAACTTTGAGATGTAATATTCTTCCAATGGTATTCCTTGGAACGCAAATCTTGACTTTGACTTGCCAAGCAAAACATTAATTTTTCTTTTTCAAATGATTTATGATGGATTTACATGAATGGCAAGAAGTACGAGTATTATCCTGCTGAAATATTAAGTTAACACCATCTAATAAAAGTCCATACATTATAAGGTGATTATATAGAATAACTTTATATTGGGCAATGCCCATGTCTCAAATTTGCTGTAAATAGCATATAATTCCTTCAATATCTTCAAGATATATCTTCCTCAAGATATTACAATAATGAACGTAACCATCGAGATCGTCAAAGTTTAATTTCTTTTCATCAAAAAGTATAATTTATTTCCACTCTCCATTATAAGACTTTGCATTTTTTTCTAATTTTCTTTTAATTTCTATTTTAATTTTCTTTTCTTGATGATGTTTCAATAACTTTGGTATTTTCCTTGTAAACTGTTCTTAGGTTTTATTTCTGAAATGTTTCGAAACTCTAGTCGAAAGACCTTTTTTAGTTGGTAGTCGAAAAATTTGTCCATCCTACCGTTGTAACGAGCAGGGAACAAGAACTGTCACGCTAGAGATAAATATATTTAAATTTTGTTCTACTGCTCAGATCGCCTACTCTATATCTTCCAAACAAGAACTGCCTTGTAGAGGGGGCCGATGCACGGTAAATCTGTCGAGGCTCAATGTGTTCCCGTTGTTGAGTGTGGTAGTTAGGAGAAGAGATGTCAACTCAGGTGTCGTCGTCGTTATTTAACCGAGGCTCAGAATTACGAGGTCCGTTGCCAACAGCCCTCGTGTTGCTAAAAAGTCCGACGTTAATATCACTCACTCTAGTCTCAAACTGGTTATCCTTCTCGCTATTTCTCGGCTTTCACATATTTTCTCCCCTACAATCTGAGGCTGCCATGATTCGTTTTTTCATCCCTGATGAAATCAACTGCTATTCTATAGCTATGTTGACTACACCATGCTGTCAAAATACTTTTTCTTCCAGGTCATTTTATTTTGTATGAATCATATTTTCTAATTATGACATTGAGAATGTTAGTTTAGAAAGCTTCTTTCACTTTACTTCTCTTTCAGATTTATCACCACTCTTATAAAATAAAGTTTGTCTCACTAATCACTCAGATAACTCTTTGAAAAGAAGGGGGGGGGGAAGAAATCGCGGATAACGCAATAAAAACTTACATCTTTGCTTCTGGGCTAATTCTTTCATGAAATGTCAATGGTTGCGTTTTATAATGCTTCTGATATATGCTAACTTTCCTGTTATCCGCTCTCTGCACTTGCATCTCTCGATCTTTTGGGGTTATACCGTCAAACATCTAATTCTGTATTTAGAAACACATTCAACAATCTATGAATTACGCACACATAGTGTTTAACAATCTACCAACTTTCTACATACACGGAAAGCCATTCCATTATAACTACCTGTTTAATATTCGGTAAGACCTCCTTTTGCCAGCAAAATCACCAAATCGAGACTAGGCATTAATTCCCAAGATGCAGATAGATAGTGTCTGAAGTATCTGATATCGGCACTCACCAACAGATTCTGCAAAAACCTCATGTTAGGAGGTGGTAGCAGGCAGAACGAATTCGGTATTCCAAATGGAACTACAAATGTTAGGTTGGATTCAGGTCAGGTAAATTCAGAGACCAAGACTCAAGTTGAAATTTCGCAGAATGCTCCTCGAACCCATCTCTGATGACTCGTCCCTATGATATGATTCATTATCCTGTTGATAAACGCCATCAGCCGCCGGGAACACTCCCTATAAAGGGGTATACCTAATCTGGAATGATGTTCATCTGCACATAGACGTCAGGGATTGTTTTATGGAGATGATGCGTTCTAACGTGCGCCATGAAAACATTGCCCACACTACAAACTACATCCTTGTATCCGGTCAAATGTGCACTTGAGTGCCAGGGTTTCCTTTGAAAATCGGCATATTCACACTCGCCCGTCAATAAGATTGACTAGAAAACGGGATTCGTCTGACCAGGAGATTTTCTTCCACTCTTTTTATGATCAGTGCTAATGTTCCGTAAGCTATTTTAGACGCTGTTGGAGGAGTGGAAAGACAATGTTTTCATACTCCAGCATTAGCTGCGTGTGCACCGTCATTTTGCCTTCGGATGAGCTCATTGCGTTAGATGAGGGAGAGTCATTATGGATGGCTCTTCGGTGACGGATTGACTCTGTGAACTACTTCTATTTGCTCCATGAAACGTAAGATTGACGCCGAGTGCTCATAATCAAAATTTAGCGTTCTCAAAATTTCACTAGCTATACCCCGTAAGGTTGTTTCAGAGTGAGGCATTCATAAACAATCTATCTATCGACTTACAGAAATTGTACATATTTTTAAAGCCTATTCTAGGCCAATAAACATCAATGAGAGAAATCCCACTGATCTGCATATCAAATTCTGAAGCAGTATTACTTTCCGTGCACACTGCCTAATTTGTATGAAAATATAATAAATTTTAATGCTTAGTTTCCGATTTTTTCAAAAAGTTTTTTTTGGGGGGATGGGGGGTAATTATTTTTTGGAAATTATACTTTAAATGTGTGGTGTAAATCCCATGAGATAAAACAATTTTTGAAACATAAAATTCTCGTTTTATAATAATGTTTCGTAGTTATTATTTCTTTAGGAATAATTCTGCATTTTTAGAAACAGGGGAAAATATTCGAATAACAGTAAAACTATCTAAAAGGGGGGGGGGCAGATAAATATTTCTGGTAGGAATAATGATTGGATTATTTCTGATTTCTTGATGTATATTTTAATTGCAATATGGTCAATACACACAACTACATCTAATGTTCCTTTTTAAGAGAGAGAGATTATGTTTTTCTTTCTTTTTTTTTTGCCTTAATTTCCTATACTGTTATGATATTATGAAGTTAATTAGAAAAATTCATCACAACTAGTTTCATTTTTTTCATCTCATCAAACAAGGTTTTTCTTTTTTCAGTGACAATTCTTCGTTTTTATTAGCGTAACTCTTCATGTATTTATGCTAACGCTTTCCTGTATGAATATTAACACTCTTGCCTAGTTTTACCACATTTCCCTCCGTTTCCTACCGTTTCACCTGCTTTTGAGAAATGTTGAATATTAGTATTTTTCTTTTTATTACCCTCTTGGATTCCTTTCGAGGATATCAGAACTAAATTATGTATAAAATCCTTTCTTAAATTCACATATATGTAGAATAAATTCATGTCTTTCATTTTGACGATATATGATGCACAGTGGCATTAACGGAGAATATTAAAGGCCCCCTGCAAAGTCAGGTTTTGCCTTTAATATTTTATAAATTGGTTAAACACGTACTTGGCGTCAGCCAGGTTTTGATCCCCTAAATTCTGTCAATATTATCCCCTACCCCGCGATTTGGGGGTTGCAAGGTTATACGTTACGCTACTGATGCTGTAAAAGATTGATTGTCAATGTCTCGATCAGAAACACGTGGGATATTAGTGATGAATCTTGTTATTTTGAGATACGATCAAATGACGAGAGGACACTACAACTAAGACGACACTCTATCTCAAGGGTCGGCTACCTACGGCCTGCGTGCCACATGTGGCACGCCGTAAAATTCTCAGTGGAGCTCTGCACACTACTCCACATATTTGTAAATTTTTGAGGGGATGGAAGTTGATAAATTTGAAATGGACTTTATTTGACAAATATCCTTAGAATTATGGACATTTACAGCGTTACGAAAATAGTTGAAGGATAACTTTAAAGATAAATTTACAGTTATTTTGTAAATTATTGAATGTCATTACTGGATAAATTTAATTATTTGGAGAGTGAAAATTGTATGTACTCTACTTTCCGCTTTTGTACGCATATCTAAGTTTAAAAAAAAAGATCTTTCTTCCTGTGAAAAATATTTCGAATCCGCAAAGAAATTACTTAACTATTGAAAGCTCAAAATTGTGTCAAATTGAGTCGTAAATTATATCCCGATTTTTGCTACGTGAAAGTAAGGCGATGCGAGTACTAGGTTTGCATTAAAGTTTTTATTTATCTTTTTATTTTTCTATAATGAAGGGAAATACTTATATTTTACGCTGGTATTTCTTATTTTAATAAATATGTTTTAAAATATATAATATATGTACAGCTAAATTTTTTTATGTTTTTGTTGGAGAAATAGTCATATTTAATGTTTACTTTTATGTTAAGAAATATCCTTAAAAATGATGTACAATAAATATATAATAAAACTATAAATATCTATACTATTGACCTCTATTTCTAACACTGTATGCATTTTTGCAGGAATCAGATTGTTTTATAAATGTCTTATTCAAAACTTCCACACCATACCAACATTTCAGCCTCAACAAATTTAAAATTCATCAGCACTCTACATGGCGGGTCTTAGTAAAACCAAGATTCGAATCCATGGCTCAACAAATACATCCCCGTGGCGAGTTTGAGACCATGGCCATTCGGCTAACGCAATTGCCAGAAAGACGAGAGATCTTACATCATTTTTTGTTATAAAATACGAGATAAATAAACAAATAACCACTTTAAGAAAAAAAATAGTATTTCAAATTTTTTTTCAAATAATATTGATCATCTATTCTTAAATAGTCAAGATGCAATGTTTAGAAGTGATCAGAGCAGATAAATTGGGGTCTCCTTTTTAATAACCCCCCCTCCGGGATCTTTAGAAATAATGTCTATTCAAGGAAATACATTAGTGCATAGTGTATCTTAAACATAAATTTTTAAGGTTTAATGGAATTTAACAAAATGAGAGGAAAAGGAACCAGCTCGGAAAGATTTTAATTTGAATTCAATTACTTTTCTTCTCAATCATATTCTGTTGTAAATCCACAGATTGATAAGATATTTGATACGTTGTAGTCCACACACACAATAGGGTTTACACTTCATGCTTTCAACCACAGACTAATGACATGATTAGGATAAAGCGAGGAAAGCATATATAAGGCAAATGATAGATATATTGTATGATGGATAGTTGATTATTGATTCAAGTAACTTAAGTTTTTTGTTGTTTGAAATTTTTAAAAAAAAAACTACTGTCAATAATTATTAGCAACTACAGTCTAATTTTTATAAAAATCTAAAAAAAAAAAGATTCTTTTTAAATAGTTTTGAACAATTTTGCACTCTTAGTGATTTAGAATATATATCAAACTTATTAAAATTAGTAAAATGAAGACAAATAATTGGGAGTTTAATATGATTTTCTAAATTACAACTTTTGTGCATTTCAATTCATATGTCTTAAGTTTCCTCACTTTTCAAAATATTCTTTCGAAGAGCTTTGAATTATGTAAAGTACCAATGTATTCCAAATTAATGATTCGTAAATATTTTCTCACTTTCCATTACTATCATCAATTGCATCTTTCTGTTGTTATTAAAATATAAATGGAAAATATTCCTACTCACCGCAATGCTTAAATTTAGCTACTAAATATTTAATTAAACTTTCTCTTAAAAATGTGGAATTATTATAATAATAATAATAGAACAATCCATTTATAATCATTATAAGAAATATGGAGTCATTTTTTATTTTAAATATTGTATTTTGAGAAATTCATCATGTTCTAATTATTTCTTGTAGGGCATGTACAGGTGGTTATCAAAATATTGGAAACATCTTACACTTTTAGGAATCCCTTATTAGTGTGGCGTAGGACCCCTTTGGCATGTAATACAGCTTGGATTCGCCTAGGAATCTATTCATATAAGTGCTGAATAATGCTTAGAGGAATATTGTACCATTCTTCATGCAGATAATGTGAAAGTTCTAGGAGGGATGGCTGTGGAGGATATAGATTCCGTATTGAACGCTCTACATAGACCATAACGGTTCAATTATATTGAGGTCGGGTGACTGTGTGGACCAAGGTAACTTCATTCTACTGTTTATCAAACCATGACTGGACAAGTTTCACTGCATGCATAGGTACAATATCATCCTGGAAATTTCCATCTCCTGCAGGAAGCAAAGTTTGCGTCATAGGATGGACCTGGTCAGCTAAAATTTCTCTGTAATCCACAGTGTAATTCTCTGTAATCCTCCCTTTCAGAGTTACGATTGGTTCAGCAGAAAATCACGACACACACATGGCTGCCCATATCTTGACAGATCCACCTCCATACTTGACAGTTAGAAAGAGACAAGAAAGAGACAATCGCGATCACACGCTTCTGCAGGTGTCCTCCAAACGTGCACCCTTCCTGTCGCAGGGAAAAGTGTGACCATATTACTTTCTTTCGCTTATCAATCGACCAGGTTTTGGGAGTGTGACACCACTGTAGACGACGTTTGGCATTGACATATGTAACAAGTGGCTTGGGAATCTCTGCTCTACCATAAATGTTCTGTTTATGAAGGTGTCTTCTAACTGTAATCATTGAAAACTGGAGAATCCAGATGCTTATTGAGTTTTGTGGTCACTTTTGCGGCATTTGCTCTCTTTTTAAACATTACAGTTTACTTCGATACCCGTCAGTCTCCTTCAAAGAGCTTCTTTCCGTCCCCTCTTTTGATTTGCCAAGCTTGTCTTGCCATGCTGTGCGCATGCTGCCATGCGATTTTAGACATCATATCTCTAGAAACGCTTAAAAGTTGAAATGTTTCGGTTTTACTTGCTCCAGCTAGACGGGCTCCTACAGTCTGTCCTCTTTTAAAATCTGAGTGATGTGACATTTTACGCTTTTAAAAAAAAATTCAAGACTTACAGAACTTCAATAAAGCTACCACATACTGCCAGAATATATACATTTCCATTCATATGTATATACAAAAAAAACCTGTCAGCTATTGTTATATTTTAATTCTTACGAAGCGCATTCAAAAACGTCATTTTTATTCACAGTTGTTGCCGTTATTTTGATAACCTCATCTATGTATGTTCTCTATTATGCATAGTTTACACGTAAAACAAAAGTTTAAAAAAATTATTTTCTTGAATATTTTTAAATTTATTATTTACTTTAATTATATGGTGCCTGAAAGAAAGCAATTTAAAACAATTGCAAGCGTTTCTGAAAGACACGTAGCAGGGAAAATTGTACTGTATTTGTTGTTTATGTAAAAGAAGTAAATATATATAAAGCTTTTTCCTATTTCTATTTTTATACTGAAAATGAAATAATCTGTTTGAAGAAGAGCAGCAGAATGAAAAGAGATTCACGGCTTTTTTCATCTGTAGGATGAAAAAGAGAATTAATTCTAATAACTTATTTAATTTCAAATGTAGCCTACTTTTTTTTTGAGTGCTTAAGAATATTTGAACAAAGTTCTTAGAAATTTCATTTATATTTTAAATTAGATAATAGAAACAAGTACAATGAAATGAATTGTTAACACGCATCGAAGAGAAAATGTTTCTAAATAATTAGCATATTTACGAATTGGATTCTTGAAACAATGTTGAAAGTTTGACAATGTTATGAACATTAGAAATTCTAAAACATTTTATACGTAGATGTTCTATAAATGAAAACATCGATTGTAAAATTCTGCGAAATAATCAACAGCTGTATTTGTATATATATATATATATATATATATATATATTAGGGGAAAAACGACTAACACACACATTCATTCACTCCATCATCACATGATCTCCAGAAGTATTAGACTTACAGTCTCTAAATTTGACAGAGATGTTTTTTTCGTTGAATAGAGACTTGCTAAGAACGGATTTATAAAAATCAATTCATTGGCGGAGGAAGGTTATAGAGGAGGAAGGAGGTGTTATATACAAAAAAGCCCTGTTTTGAACAAGTAGACATACATACTTGAAATTTTGCAAGCATGTTTCTTTTTTTGATTGAGGATTCACTAACAACGGGTTTTGAGAAATCAATTCCCACGGAGTGCGGGGGCTCTATAGATAAATATACTTCTGTTTTAGAAATTGAAGTCCAGTCCTTTTTAAAACCAAAGGTGACTGCTATATGAATACATATTGAATACAATCGAAAATCCTTATACTTGAGATATCAATAATTTAGAGACATCATATAGACATATAACGTAATGAAATGTCGAGCGAAGTGGATGGGTAACGGCTAGTTGTTCTATAAAAACTATTACGCAGAGAAAAATATAGATTAATTTTTTTCAACCGATGTAATGTTGTTAAAACAAAAAATAATGAAAAATTATAATACTCACCTTTTCTTTTTTTACTTATCATCGAGCAAATTTCAAAAATTCATATAAAATTCGAAATTTTATGAATATTTTTTAAAAACTTTATTAAAAATAATAGAAATTATCATTTTGGTCATAGACTATAAGCTATCTAAAACAAGATTATTATTATTTTTTTTTTTACTATTAGATAAGTAGCTTGAATGATTTAGAAATGGAGCATTGACATGTAAAAGTTTATTTTTTAACCTGATAAAAAGGTACTTTGATTACAAAACATAAAAATGGAGAAATTATTAAGATTTCTAGAGCTTTCAGTAAGTGTTGACAAAAGATGTTTATAATTGTTGATCTATTTTTCTCGATTTTCCTATGCATCTCCCTTTCCCCCTACACACACACACTCACAATATCCGAAGAATGTTCAAAATAATCGTAAGGATGATCAAGGGCACATTGGCCACCGGAAAAACAATACTGTAGAAACTATAGCATCCAATTGTTCAATGAGCATGAACTTTCCCTAAAACCAAAAAAAAAAAAAAAAAAGATTTTGAATGAAATTTGAAAAATAAAAGTCTTTTGCTTTATTTTGTTTTAATTCTGATTAATTTTTCTTCCCTACTTAATTCGTGTTATTTCTGATTTATGTTCAAAAATTTAATTTCTACTTATTAAAAATTACGTACAAAAATTGAGTTTGGAATTTAGATAACGTTAATCATATTTTTTTAAGAGATCAAGTTAGAGAATTAAACGTAATCCGCCAACATCCCATTTATTGACACATGATAAAAATCATATATATAAAGAAATTAAGCATTCAGAAGTTATTAATTTTATTTCAAAATTTAAAATATTCTTAATGTATTCTCATATATCATGTCATATAATAAAAACAGAAAATTCGATAAAGTTTTTATTTGTTATCAAAAAATTTTTTTTAAAGAGATTTAAGTTATTTGATGGGAAGGAAGAAAATTTATTTGCCATTCGAGAATAGAAATGAGCTTAAGCAAGGGTATTGTTTATTACTGTAAATAAAATGATCAGAAATTCAGAATTCCTCGAGTTATATTTCCTTAAGTAGATTATATTATTAAACATTATTACATATGCTTATGAAATCAGAATAGATAGTGAACATTTGAGCATTTTTCTATCGGGAAAATAGACCTTTGACTAATTTTAAATCAGAATTATCTCACTTTAACTTTCATTTATTCATAAGTTATTTGAGAAGGTAAATTCGTTAAGATAGTGATTCTTAAATTTTCGATCAACGCGGCCCCCCTTTATGTATCAGCAACATCACGAGCCCCCAAGACTTTGAACACTCCTTCCTGACTCCTAACACATGGATGAGTGATGCAAAGGTTCCTCATTTATCCCAACACTTCTTCTGCAACTTATATGGACTTTTTAAAAACTTCTATTGTTTCACACACACAGCTATTTTTTTAAGTATTACGTAAAAGTAATGGCTATATAGTTGCAAACAATAAAAAAACTGAATTAATATCCTTAATCAAAATACATTTTCAAGAAAAGTTTTTTCATAAGGGGCAATTTAGGGATCTAGTCTAGGAGAGCACATGTTTCAATTTTTCCATGAAGCATTTCAGTCTGTGAAAAAGGGAAATCTTAACATTTATGGAGGGACCTTCGTCGACCCCTAGGGGCCCTCGGAACACAGTTTAAGAACCTCTGCGTTAAGACATAAATAAGGGATAGTATACAAGAAAAAGTAATGCTTCTTTTAAATCATGTCTAAATGAAAATGAAGATCTAAGACAGGGGTGGGCAGACTTTTCAAGGGTACGGGCTACTTCTTCCTTTTTCAAGGTGTTGCGGTCCACCCAGTCTCTAGTCTAGTTGGTAACGGTGTTCCACAAATATGTTTCTTTTAGTATGCACATCTTAAGTCTTAATCCGCGATCACTCGCGCGGGGTGTTCTCTACACCCCGGCAATAATATAAAGTTAATGTATTTTAAAATGAAAGTTTTGTAGGTTTAGTTTAAATTAATGTTAGTCTCATTTTTATGCAATAAATTTAATAATTTTATTTGTATAATACAAAAAACAACTTGTACCTTATAAAAATGTATCATAATTGACTAAAATTTTTTTTCATATTTAAATACACGTGTTAAAAGTTTGGGGTGTTCTTTACACCCCGCGAGTAACGACGGTAGCAACAACAGGCGCGAGTGACCGCGGGTTAATAAAGGCGGTCACCCCAAAATGTCTTGGCATTCCATCGGTCGATCGCGATCGACTTAATGCCCACCTCGGATCTAAGATGTTTTATCTTTTCTCTGGAACATTGGAGGTAAAAGTGTCCTTATCCTCTTTATTTTTAAATCAAATTTTATGTGTGTACGTCAATTATTGTATCACATTTAAAATCCCTTCAAAATTTTTTCTTTAAAAAACTAAATGCTCACCCTTTTGTAGTATTTTGAACACAAAACTGTTTTACGTAATAAATATACATTGGTTACAAACAAAAAAAATTGTAAAAACTGTTAAATTAAAGATTATCTATACTAATATATAAAAGAAAGAGTTTGTGTGTTTGTGTGTTTCACCTATTCCGACCAAATTAAGCAACCCAGGAGTATGAAACTTGGCATGTAGAAGCTATAGATCGTTATGCGATTAGCGTAGAAACTTTCGAGAATAAATCGAAAGTTTTTTTCGAAATTCACTTTAGATTGTTTTAAAATTCAATTTTTATGCCATTTTTCAGTTAAATAGAGATATGACGTCATCAGCCATGCCAAGTCTTAACTTAGCGAAAATTAATGTTTCGAGCTGTTTTGGGGGGAATTTTAGCACATTTTACTTTAAATATATTTATTTTAGTTGTATTTATTCATTTTTTTAACTCTTTGTGGAGGAATTACATTTGTTTTTCGGAAAAATAGTCCTAAAAAAAATGTTTTTCTAAATTTTATTTTTCCGATTGGCAACACTAATTTGATAACAGTGGATATTTTCGTATTTGATTTCCAACGTATTATATCTTTTTCATTTTTTAAAAAAAAAAGTATGTTTTTTTTATACAACCTTTTCAGACTAAATAATCATTCTATACTGATGGAATGGGGTAATATGTACCATTAAAGTGTACTAATTACTAATATTCAGGCGATGTCATTTGGTTCTAAGTTTAACTTTGGCGCCGAAAACCTGTGCCATGATATGAATCTCAGATGGATTGTAATCAAGTTAAGTTTATCCACCGTATTGAATTTGTGTAACTGTGTATAATTTTTGTTCAAATTATTTCTTATTTCCTTTTGTGGTTTGTAATAATGCATGTTGATTGCGTAATGGAACAACTACCCATCTTGCAAGGCCTAAAGCTACTATTTTTATTGTTGTAACCACTTTTAAAAATATTTACTTTCCATAAAATGTTCTATTTCATTTTATGCTCCTGATTTATCTTAGCTGTACTATGATTATCAAAAAAGCTTGATTACACTCTTCAAACCTTTTTGCTGTATCTGAAAAATTTTTTGTAGCCCAAGCACAACCATAGACTGATAATACCACCAACATTCAGGTTAGCAAGAATAAGGAGAAGCAAATGTGCAAACCCAAGGTCCTTGCAACTGTTTTGTACCATATGAACAAATGTTTTTGCATTATTGACTCTAAGAATAACATAAAATTAATAAACAACATGGGGAAGCAAAAAATTTTTCAGATACAGCAAAAAGATTTAAAGATGTAATCAGGCTTATAGTACAGCTAAGATTAATCAGGAGCATAAAATGAAATAGAACATTTTATGGGAAGTAAATATCTTTAAAAGTGGCCACAACAATAAAAATAGTAGCTTTAATAACCTTAGGCATTGCAAGATGGGTACTTTTTCCATTGCGCAATCAGTGTGCATTATTACAAATCACAAAAAATGATAAGAAAAAATTATAAACAAAAATTATACACAGATGCATGAATTTAATACGGTGGATAAACTTAACTTGATTACAATCCATCTGAGATTCATATCATGACACAGGTTTTTGGCGGCAAAGTTAAACTTAGAACCAAATGACATCGCCTGA
The DNA here is from genome assembly GCA_019973975.1 of Trichonephila clavata. Lineage (NCBI taxonomy): Eukaryota > Metazoa > Arthropoda > Arachnida > Araneae > Nephilidae > Trichonephila > Trichonephila clavata. The sequence continues at coordinate 38,138 of BMAO01037519.1, read as the reverse complement.
ATATTAGTAATCAGTACACTTTAATGGTACATATTACCCCATTCCATCAGTATAAAATGATTATTTAGTCTGAAGAAGCTCCTGATTTATCTTAGCTGTACTATGATTATCAAAAAAGCTTGATTACACTCTTCAAACCTTTTTGCTGTATCTGAAAAATTTTTGCTTCCCCACGTTGTTTATTTTATGTTATTTCTTAGAGTCAATAATGCAAAAACATTTGTTCATATTATGGTACAAAACCGTTGCAAGGACCTTGGGTTTGCACATTTGCTTCTCCTTATTCTTGATAACCTTAATATTGGTAGTATTATGAGTCTATGGTTGGGTGCTTGGGGCTACAATTCATTTCATGTACATATCACAACAACAGAAGGTAGTCGGCCCCAAAGTAAGAAAAGATGTTAACTAAATCATCGCCTGTGTGTGTGAATATTATAGTACACTTTAGCAGTACCTCTTGCCTACTTCCCATCAAAATCAGACCTGTGCTTATGTATTTAAGGTTGCTTTTCGGTTTGAATTAATGTCAAATAATGTTACTTTATATAATTTACGTTTATTTTATTAATGTTTAAATTTTTTATATTTTAAGATTTTCTGGCAAAATTAAGGCTTAATTTTCTTTTGTTTTTGATAACCTTTTAATTTAAATTAATGCTATATTTTCTATTTTAGTGTCTCGCACATACTCACATATTATTGCAAATTGGCGATTGTTGCAATAATACATCAGTATTTCTTTTATCAATTTTAAATATTTAAGATTTTATGAAATGTGTGTTTTTTTTGTGTTCAAAACTGAGTTTTTAAGCGGAACAATAATTTGTGATGCTATTTATAAACAGAATCTTAGATCATGATTACCTATTCATGATACAAATATCTCAAAGGGGTATTTTTTTACAATCAAGGAAACTACACCTTCACTTCTTGCCTGCTTTTATTCTCACGCTATGTCCATTTGTTTGTAAAAAAACATTTGTTCGAAAAACTATCAACGGACACGGAAACTATGGATGTGATTAAATGCTCATCAAAGTAATTTTCCTTCTGCCAATATGTTCTTCTCTGATTGCATACATACACATGCATTGCATACATTTTTTACGTATAAATGTTTCATGTTTTACATATCCATGCCATTTTCTGTCGTTGAAAATAAAGATTATTGCTATTCTTCCTTCACCGGCATATTCAATGTTTTCTTCATTGTAGAAAAATATTGCTTAAAATATAACAGAAAGAAAATGACACCAAATTCAAATTAATTGCTGTTAACATGTTGGTAATATTGTGAAGATAATGCTTCCTATTTATGAGAAACCTGAATGTACAATGTTTTTTTGAGTGTCACTGTTTTTTGCCTTATGGTCCCTATGACCGATAAGAACTCATCTTTGTTTTAAATGAAAAAAAATCAGAAATTTTTTTTTAACAAAAAGGGTGCTATTTGCTGAAACTATGATAGGATGCACCCTTTGAACAGATTTTTCATCATGACTTAACTTTGCCTTCTGACAATCTTGCAAACCAGAAAACTGTATCATTTGTAATGGTTAATTTTTTAGCAACATGGTTTATTATTTGTTTCATTTAATACTGTTGTTGGTTCTGGGCTATTTCAATGGGGACCTGTTTTATCTGTTTTAGGTAGATTTTTTGGTTTTAGTTCATACTAATTAAATTTTTTTAGTACTGAATTACATTTAATACTCTATATTAAATGTTTTACTGAGATGTTAGATAGCATTGCACCCATACCTCATATAATACTAATTTAATTTTTTTCAGTTGAAAGTTTCCTAATGTTTCTTATTTATGATAGCATTTAGTGAGAATCACTTTATCATCATTAATTTTTTCTTTCGGTTTACCTCTATTGCAAGTTATTTCACCCATAGTTCCCATAGCAGAAACTTACTACTGCTATCGCATTTCTAATAATTTTTATTTATATTTGCATTCATTCATATCTATTTACTCTTTAGCATGCTAATTTTCTCTCTTACATTGAAATATTTGTTTTTGTTAAATTATTTATTTTTAGGCCAAATTGCAATTTGTTTAAAATTATTTATAATGTGAACATTCATTTGAAAAAAAATATTTTTAATTTTTGGTTATACTACTTAATACAGGGTTTTACCCTCCCTAAAAAAATGTTTTGATTGCTATAATAGATGAATTTTGGTTTTTAAAACTTAATCCGTGCGAAGAACGGGCATTTCAGCTAGTTTTATATAAATGATGCCATGCCTCCTTAAAACAGAAAAATCGATCGACCTTCTATAGATCTCTGGAATACTTGGAATACTATAGACGTTTTTTAAACTTTCGTAGACCCCCTTCCTCCTTAGAGGTCCCCCTGAATCTTGTTGGGAGAATCCCTGATCTGATGATAACAAAGATATTCTCTTACTACATTGTTAGGAGGATGGTGGTAATCTCTCTATGTTTTGATACTTACGCAATATCCCTGAAAAAACAGGATAATACTTTAAAAGAAATACTATTCAAGAATTTCTAATTTGTGAAAAGGTTAATAACAAATGTATCTAATACATAGCAAGGAATAGAAATCAAAAAAGGAATAAAACGTGGGAATTGTTCAATCGATGTGACAATCAAACGAGGTAAATTAATTTATGCTATTACTCTGAGAAATAATACTGCTATTCATCAAAATTTCATTTCCTAAATTAAAATAACTTTAAAACAAGGGTTCAAACACGTGACCCACGACCATCCTTTGTATAGCCAGCAGAATGAAGTGTGAATGTCAAGAAAAACTTAAATATTAATTGTCTTTAGAAAATTCACCAATTATTGATTTTTTTTCATTCCTTCATATTCAGCATGTCTTAATTAAAACCAGGTGGTAGTACAAATAAAAAAATTGCAGTACATCGAAATTTTCAGTAATTCATATAATATTGAATAATTCATATAATTTTCAATAATAATGGGTATAAAGAATTTTCTTTTATTTGTAAAATATGTAGCAGAATAATAGGCTTGATATGTTGTATTGCTATTAATTTGCAATATCAATACATGCACGACAATTACGAAGAATTAACGAGACAAGAAAAAACAAAATATCCCAACCTGGGACAGAAAACAATAACCCATGTTTTCTAAGAAAACAAATGAAAATGAAGCGGAAGTGAATGGGAGCTACGTCTTGTCTGAGTTTATAACCAAACACTCGAAACCTTTCAGTGAGGGTAAATATACAACAAAGTGCCAAATCAAAGCTACAGAAATTGTGAATGCGAGCTACGTCTTGTCTCAGTTAATAACTAAACACTCGAAACCTTTCAGTGAAGGTAAATTTACAACAAAGTGCCTAATCAAAGCTACAGAAATTGTGAATACGAGCTACATCTTGTCTGAGTTAATAACTAAACTCGAACCTTTCAGTGAAGGTAAATTTACAACAAAGTGCCAAATCAAAGCTACAGAAATTGTGAATGCGAGCTACATCTTGTCTGAGTTAATAACTAAACACTCGAAACCTTTCAGTGAAGGTAAATTTACAACAAAGTGCTACAGAAATTGTGAATGCGGCTACTCTTGTCTAGTTAAAACTAAACCTCGAACCTTTCAGTGAGGGTAAATTACAACAAAGTGCCAAATCAAAGCTACAGAAATTGTGAATGCGTGCTACGTCTTGTCTCAGTTAATAACTAAACACTCGAAACCTTTCAGTGAGGGTAAATTTACAACAAAGTGCCGAATCAAAGCTACAGAAATTGTTTGAGCAGACAAAATGTGTGTGTGTAAAGGATTTTCAAGCTATCTCTTTATCTCCATATACACAGTTGCGGAAAGAATTACTGAATTGGCTGACAAATTAAAATAGGAGACAAAGTCATCTAATTTTGAAGCCTACTTATTATTTGAGAAGGGAGTACGGATATCGGGAGTGTATTTTAGCTATGATTTTGTGCGAGACAGATTTTGATATTTTTGAGGAATTATTAGAATTAGTACTAATATGTGACACTTGCGTGTGTGTGTGAAAAGAACAAGATATATTTGTGTACTTCTGATCTTCTTCAAAAATACACATCTCTCACAAATTAGTTTCTATAGCTGCAGATGAAGCTTCTTCGATATAAAGAAAAAAAAGTTGCTTCGATACTGTTAAAAGAGGGAAATTTATGATGTATCCAAGACACGTCATAACCAATGCATTATACGTCAAGATGTATTATGTAAGAAGGTGATGCACATAGAATACGTGTCAATACATATAAAAAAGTCACAATTTCATAAAACCTCGAGGTTTAACTGTGTTAATTTGTATTGTATGTTATGTATAAGTGCATTTGTAAGAGAATCTAACACCAATAATTCTGTTCTGGCATACCATGCGAGATATCATTGCCTATCATGATCTAAAAGGTTCTTAAGTAATTCTGGTATTTTAAAGAAGGAATATGTTAATTCCTAATCAATAAAAATCATCTGTATGATTAAAATTAATAAAAATTATTTGCAATGATCGATATATCAAAATACGCACATGATTTACTTTAAAAACTTAAAAGAAAAAAGATCAGATCACATTACAAACATATCCCGCCACTTTGAAGCATTCAAATGCAAGCTAGTTCAATGAGAAAAACAGCTAAATATTGAAAATTTAAAGTACTCTTCGACATGCAAAATGATCAGAGTAACTTTAGATGAAACCGCATTGCTTAAGAAATACGTAGAGAAAATTTTAAGAATTAGAAATGAATTATAAACAAGATTTTTATATTTTAAATGATTGAAAAATAAGAGAATTTTTGTTAACTTCACTTTATTCAGATCTAGAATTATTTACAATCACCTTTAGTTAATTTTGAAAGTAATTACTACAAAACAAAAATTCTTCCAAAAGTAGAAAAGAAAGTATCATAGAAGAGGTACCAAGTGTCAAGTAAAAGAATTACTGAAATTCTCTTTTCAACATACTTTTCGGAACATACCTTATTTTTATGAAAATTATTTTCATCATTTGTTTTGAGGTCTACATAAACTTAAGCCATGCTAATATGGCCTATGTCAACTCCCTTGTTTTAGTCATTCCGAAAGCATTATTCAATAATTAATTTTTTAGAAAAACGAAAAAAAATTATATTTGAAAATAACCTTAGAAGTTTCACAATTTGACTTCCTTTATCCAATAAATTATTTCATTGCAAGCTCTTTAAAATTTAGTTTCATTAAACCTTATAAACTTATAAATTATGTGTTATGCCTTTTGCTTAAAAAGGTATTATAAATTATATGAGTTTCAGGCTTTTTTCTGTCTAGACGTGTCGTAGTTTTTTGAGGTTCAGGAGAATAACTCCATAATTTTGAAATTTGTTTTTATTTTATAAACTCTTTGTGTGTATACATACCGGTCAAAGAATTAGAAACGTAAGATCAATATTTTATTGTACCACCTTTTGCACAGGTAACTGCTCTGATTCGTTTGGGCATCGATTCTACATGTTTCTGGAGTGCATTTATGTCCAGAAAATACCATACATTAGCTATGTAGGTTTTTAGATTTTGTAAATTAGATAGAAGAGGAGAATGCTATTGGATGTGTCTTTCCACCATATCCCACACATTTTCTATGGTGTTAAGATCCTAGCTATGCGATGTGTCCAGGGAATTTGTTGGAAGTTAGACTGGTGTTCAGGGAACCAATTTTGAATATTTCTGGCATGATGTATAGTTGCATTATCATCCATGAAGTATCCATTGCCCTCTGGGTAAAAATGCAACATTATGGGGTGCACTTGATCTGCTAGTATATCTAGGTACCTCACATAGATGTCTTTTTTTTTTACTTTCGAGGAACACCAGTGCCCCACTTCCATGCCAGAGAACATGTACCATATTTAGATATTTCCACCAGACCTTGCGCAGTGCGAGTAAGGAGAGATGGATACATGGTTTCGTAGAGTTCTTGCCAAATTCGACGGCTTCCATTAGTTCAAAATAAGGTGTACTTTTATTCATCCGACCACATTACCCGTTTTCAATCCTCAGATGCCATTGTCTCTTTTCCCGACACCACTGCAAACAAATATCTACATTTCGGGCAGAAATGAGTGGTTTTCTCACGGGCACTCGACTAAGCATTCCTATCCTCTGCAATTCTCTGCGCATGGTTCGAGCTGAAATCTATTGCAAAGAGCCTTGTTAAACGATTTGTGTCTATTGAAGAACAGTAGAGTCCTTGTTCTGCCATACAATTCGTCGGTAACGCGCTGATCACGCTCTCGGAAAACTGTGATCGTACCGCAGTTATGTCTTCTAGAAAAAGATTGTGGGTTCCGATTCCAACTTTTGAAAATTTTTGATATGGCTGCTTTTGAGAACAGAGTGAGATTTGCCATCTCCGAAATCGTGGCCCCTGTTAAACGAGCACCGACAATAACCCCTTTTTTAAACGGGAAAAAACCCGTCGTTTCCCCCATTTTACTTCATTCATCGTGAAAAGTACTCTTATACACCTTACTTATGTTAGCATTCTAACCACGTGTAAATCACGTCATAAAAAAATTTACACACTTTATCCCTAGCACGCATAAAAATACAACTCTCAAAGGTTTCTAACTCATAGGTCACCGTGTGTATGAAAATAATTTCCTACTTATATCAATGATCCCTCTTTTAAAATTTTTCCTGGGTTTCATTGACTATGATTATATGCATATGTATTCTTAATTTATTATTAAACTCTTCTGGAACATAAAGTCGGGATTAAAGAAAGAATAAATAATTAATTCCCTTTCAAACTCCGTAGGGATTCTGGTCTTTTTGTTCGTACGGATTTCTTTTGGCTTATTCTGTATTATAACTATTGATGTAACGAATGGTAATAGAGCGCCCTCTACTGGCCATGTGAACACTTAACCAGTCAGCCTGCCACCTCGGGGAAGGAAGGATGTGCCAATGTCCGCCCGCGCAAACCCCTTAATATTTGTATATTTCCCCCCTGTTTTATGTAATTGTAACCGTGCTCAATTAGAATGTGCCACCAATTAAAATTATTTGAGCTAGCCACCGGAGTTATTTTTGAGTATCGGTTATAAAAATGGCGCCCAACGTGGGGCTTCTATGATTCTTCCATCCAAAGATATTGGTTCAGGTGATACTTTTACACCAAATTCTTTTAAACATGGATCCATGTTGAAATTAGCTCGTGCTCAATTAGAATGTGCCACCAATTAAAATTATTTGAGCTAGCCGCCGGAGTTATTTTTGAGTATCGGTTATATTGATTAATTATTATTGGATCATTTCTTATATAATTTTGTTATTTCCTTCAAGAATATTTGCAGTTATCCTTTAAATTTGCCCAGGATAGTTGTTTGCTACATTCTAGGCTAGTATATTATAGTTTATATATATTTTTATAGTCTATTTATAAATTAAGTTAATTAAAGTATTGTGTGTAGTTTAGATTTATTTAGGACTTTTAAGTGGTTGTTTTCTTTTGGTTGCTGCATATGGAAAACATTCTTTGGTTAAAATAAAAACTTCATTGTCAAAAGTTATTCACCTCCAGTTAATTAACTGATTTGATTCCTTAGTAGTAAACTGATTTATCTTTTCAAATAGAAACAGGTGCCGGTAATTGAAAATTTACTTTTAAATACTGTATAGAACTCACCTCTTACATGAGATTTTTTGTTTCATATTTAAATAAAATTTGCTGACAGATTGATGTTTGCAGTATTATTTCGAGTACTGCAGATGTGCTCTTTTTGTTAAGTCAATATATGTAGTAGTTCTAAGCCCATGTTAGATGAGTTCAGCTTCCTTTGGGATAAAAAAATTTTTGAAAGATAATAAAACACAAATGTGGAAACAACAAAATTCTTAAAATTGTATCCTCTTCGTCCAAAGCACAAGACAACAATTAACTGAAGTTTTCGTGGAGTTAATGCAAATGCTTCTTTCAATAAAAAAAATTTTTTTTAAGAGAGCCTTATAATAGTTGTGCACATTCTAAGATGCAAATTTTAAAATGTTTTAATTAAAAAGGGACAGTAAAAAACACACACATACGACCTCTTCTTCTTCTTTAAACAGCAAAGCATAGAAATCGAGACATAGAAGAAAGGCAGAGATAACGGATACAGAAAAAAAATTATCCACTTTGCTAAACTCAACAGTGAAAATAACAATGGATTAAAGCGTTAATGCCTTCAATCAAAAAAAAATTTTGGAAACATTTCTGTCTCAGTTAAAAAAATAAATGCAATTATTATTAACATTATATAAATCTTATTCTGTACCCCTATTTTTCTTTTTGAATTGCAAATTTGAATAAAATAATTTTTCTGAATGTCTTTATTCAAAATAATCCCTTAAAATAAAATTAAAAAATTATTTTCAGACAGTTAAAAAAAAAGGAAAAATCTTAAAAATTTTTTTGTTTTGTTTAAACTTTTATAAATCTTTAAAATGCACAGATAAATAAATTATTATTTATCATTAAATTATTATTATTATTATTATTTTTTATCAATTGCAGTTATTTTCTCGAATTTTCTTTGCATTTTCCTTATTTTTCTAATTAAAAGTCTAGTATATTTAACATTTCAGAAATTTTTAAGTAGAGCTTTATGAAAGTATCATATGGGTCATAATTATTTTAAAGCAATAAAAGAAAAATGGGAGGGGGGGGGGATGAATCAATTCTAAAGTCAAAAATTTGAATAGTTTCTATTTTAAGTGTTGCTCTATTAACTATATGAATCTTTAACAGTTATAGCTCTATTTTTAAGAAAAAAGTACACATTCATACGTTGACAAAAAACCCCATCAATAATGTGTAATTTAATGATAAAAAAGTTTATTTACTTAAACTTTTTATGAGAAAAAGGATTCAAATTATGGCAGATAAAAATGCTCTAAACCAGAGATTCTTAATCACTCTGTCGCGGCACTTTTGTGTGCCACACCAAATTTTTTAAAAATTATTAATTAACCTCTGCGAAAAAAATAAATACCGAAACCGAATCTTTCGGCCGTTTTATAGAAAGAAACTAAGAGTATACGTGGTATATTTAACTTATCCTTTCGTGGATAGATGGTTATAAAAATATTCGATTGGGTTCATAATTCATTTGTGATAACGAATACTTTGAGTGAAGATGAAAAGCTAATTTCGCTCTTTAATAATCGAGATTTAATTTCAAAACAGTCAGAAGAGTCAATTCATTGGAGATTAAAATTAGAGGAGAAAATCTAACAATAACCAAAAAATCTTTTAAATATTGTTACAATTTTCTACATTTTATTTGAGTGAAAGATTTTCAGCATTAACAAATAAAAAAATTTAAAAAAAAAGAATTAATGAAAAAAAAAAAGATTGGGGCTTTTAAATGTAGATGACGAAATGAGAGTGGCATTATCATTTTTAAGGCCAACGAAATGATCAAAAATCGTCAATTTCAAATTTCGCATTATAAATGTGTGTATTCTTATATATATACTTAATTTGTAATTAATTACTCAATAAACACATTTTTTTTGTCTTTGTCGTACATACTATTTTACTTAACATTGAAAATTATCATCATAAACTTTTTTTACATAGTAAATGATATGCAAAATTCTTTTAAACTTATTTTATTGTTAGTATGTCGCCAAATGTAAACATTATTAAAAGTGTATTACAACAACAACAAAAAAGTTGAGAACCGATGCTCTAAGCAAAGGGATGGATTTAAAATTGCGACGATAGACAGAAAACGAAAATTACAACACTCTCCTTTGGTCCTAGATCAGAATTCGGGAAATCACTAAGACGTTTGAATAATTTATTCTTGGGGGGGGGGGAATCCATTAGTTTTAAGTAAGTTTTTCATTCCTAAGAAATTCAAATTAGATATTTCAATATCATAAATTCAAACTAACATAATTAATCAGTGCTAGAAATTGTCAGTGAAAAATGATGTTATTTATTCAACTAACTTTAAACATTGCGATCAACTACTGACAGAAACGGTATGAATCTTGGATGGGTGGTAAACTTCAGAACATACTCCCACTATTCGTTTGAAATTCGTTTTTTAGTCTTTCACCAAACAACACCAGACTCCGTTTTTATTTTTTACTTCAAAACCGCCTCTTCTAACTGTATAACAACCCAAAAATCTGAATAACGATGACCTCGTAGGTGCGACTTCATTGAAACTAAGATAAATAAAATATCACAGGGTGTAAGTTCAGGGTTGAATGGAACTTGAAATATACTTCTTGTTAGGTATTCTTTTTATACCTGTGTGGTATGAAGTTGCTTGTTTGACTGACAAGGTATACTTTTGTCGAGCTGTGTTCTACAATTTCCCCCTGTCACCGGAAAAGAAATGGACACGTTGTTTTTATTAGGAAATATTTCATACCAAAAATTCGAATTACAGATTGTCTTTATAATTTTATTTCCATTCTATGTATTCAAGAAATAAGAACTTGTGAAATCCATCTGGAAAATGGATGAAATTCATAATACCCCTGCCCCTCTCTCTTCATTTTTATTTAAAAAGAAGTCAGGAGAACTCAATGGGATAAAATTTTTTATTTTTTATGAGAAAACAGTTTGCTGTGCTGACTGGCATTCAATGATGTATTGCAGTTATCCTACACATGAACGCACAATGCATTAACCATGTGCAATATCAGTGACGGTTTATCCATTGATGCTTAGGGCTGGCGCCCAGGGGCACGGGAGTTCCCGGATTAGCTGGTCTTAACCAGATTTTTTTATTATAAATTTCAATCCACCAGTGCCAAAGGGAGGACTGTAAATCTTCTGCACTCAGGGCCCGAAATGAGCTTAAATCGGCACTGTGCAATATTTCTAGTTTAATTTACAAACTTAAAATTCCCATGAAAGAATAGCAAAATATTTTTTTTTTTATCATCCTTTTATGTAAAACTCGAATTAGAACATGCTTAATAAAAAGTAAAAGCTATTCATGTGTAACGGTATTGAAAAAACTTTATTTCCCTGATTTTCTTCATGTTGCTCTTATATAAATATGCTCATCTACAAGTTTATATGTTTAAATACAATTCTATTGCTATTTGTTTAATAATTTCAATATTAGTTGCTATTACGTCAATCGGTGGTTCGAATCAGCGTGGCTCAGTGTTTTTTAATCAGTTCATCGAAGACATATCATTAGAGCAATTAATTAATCAATTTCAATCCAGTAAATTAAAGACAATGGTAAAAGATTAATTTAAGTTTAATGACAAAAATGGAGTGCGTCTATACACTTGTTCACATACAGAAGATCTCTGATTAAAACAAACGTTTTTACAAGCAGCTTCCTCTATACTGAGGGGTTCTACCAGTTGCTATGAAGTAGAATGATTATTTTAAAAAAAAACGATATTAGAACATGAGAAAAAAGATAAAATAGCTCTACTTTTATTGGCGATATTCTAATCTCTGATTTTATTTTAATTTACGTCGTACTATTGGTGATGGACTTCGTTATTTTGAGCCACGGTCAGGTGACGAGAACTATAATTCATTTCATAACACTGTTGTGAGGTGGAAAAGGAATTTTCAAATTGACGACGTTTCTCCAGAGACGATCCAAAATGTGGAAGACAATCACTCACGTGCGATTCTGCCACAATAAAGAAAGTGGCAGACTATCCTTTTAGACCAAATAGCAACCATCCTACTGATCATAAAAAGACTGATCTTATTTATGGAATTATATATGAGAAGAAAATTATTCACATATCAAGTCATGCAATCTATTTTTAACATCCTCTTATAAGCTTCACTTGTATGTAACGGAATCTTTGAACTCAATTTTTATCCACATTAAATGGTCAGATTAGTTCGAAATTTTTCTCACTTGTCCAGGATCGATGGCAATAAAATAATTTTGTTCCTTTGTCATGATCAGGATCATCAGGATTGACGATTTCCCATTTTCAGATCTCATCCCACATCTGGCGACTAATTTCAGATCACATTTCTAGATTTGGTACCTAATTCCTAATTTGGCGACTAAAAGATTAAGTTACAACTTAATTCAATTAACTATGAAAGGGTGTTTTTTAGTTTTTTTAAACTATGATTTATTTGGAACTGTCTTGGAATCATCTTAACATGCTGACTAGAGAAGGGTAAAACCATTATCAGTAATTTTTACAGAGCACCTGAACAAATTACAGGATGCTCTAATTTAGAAACGGCATGGTAGGATCATCAAAAGCATCTGCTTATTTACTTGCTAACAATGAATCTCATCTAGAGGTGCGGTCGAGAATTCAAAGCGATGTGACTTTGAAATTTTACCACATCACCCAATCTATTTTTTTTTAGTATTACCAGAAATTTAAAAAAAATTGAGAGTTTGAGATTTATACTTAAAAACATAAATGAGACGCCATTCAAGAGTTTGGACAATCATTTTGAGGAAATCTGCTTTCCATAATAAGTCTTTGAAAGGTTAAGAAACGTTGAAATGTATAATTCTGATAATATATCTATGTAGAGAAGTCTTAAGAATAACAAATAAAAATAAGTTTATTTAGTTAATATACTTTAGTTATAGTTACTTTACGTTACACCCTCGCATATTCCCACGGAAAGTTGGAACTTAGTTCGCTGCTCTGTTAAAAGTATGCTGTGGTCTTAAGAAACATTAGTAATCCAATGAGTCTTCAATAGTGTGTCGCGAGAGGAAGTGACCTTGGCGAAAAATTTGGTCGTTAAGCCACCTAATTTGGTGAAAAGGTAGAGGCCCCTAGAAATAATCCAAGAATGTCTGAAATAATTACTTATCATGTTAATTTTAGAGACGCTTAAAAGATTCTTCTCATCCTACATATAGGATGATACAGGGAAATGACATGGGAGTCAAAGATTTTACACTGACTGCGTTTTATTTGTCTTATGCCAAATTGTGATTACAGATTTGAATTGCTGTGTATAATATTCACGTGTTTTTTGAATCTGTGCTATAGTGAATTTATAAATGTGTATTAATTATTTCCTGTTAATTAAATCTATTGCAATTACGAGATAGTTCCAGAATAAATTCAAACTTATTCCGAAATAGCTTACCTATTAATTGCATGAACTTTTCCTGCATTTGAAAGACTATCAACCACGTAATAATATGTATGTTTAAGTCTTTGTATTAAAACCGAATTCTTTTTTTAAAGCAATATAGAATGCAACAAATAAATAAGTAATAACAAAATGTCACAAATAATAACAATGCGCGAAAATGAACCTTTTTAAATATATTTATTCTGAAAAAATTATTTTCACAATATTTGTCTCATTAATCATATATAAAACGAAACTTAAAAAAATTTACGGATTTCGAAATTCAGTTTTTTAAAAATAGAATACCAGAAATGTGAATATCTTTTTAAATATTTAAAATTCGTATTTCCAGCATTTTTCAATTAAGTTTTTTCGGTTCCGTTAAATACAACATTTGAACTAAACACACTAAATGACATAACCCCAGAGGTTCGCAATAGAGTCACAGCTGGTAACAAATGTTTTTATGGACTTAAAAAATATTTAAAATCTTAATTTCATCAGCAGAAAAACAAAACTACACATTTACAAATCATTGATAAGGCCGGTTCTCACATATGCTACAAAAACGTGGGCAACGGCCGAGAGAAACAACTCTTGCTATATTTGAAAGAAAATCTTTAGAGGTATTTTTGGAGGCTTAAAAATTGATAACATTTGGTAAAGAAGAACCGTTTAGAAATTCATAAAATTTTTAAAGAACCAGATATTGTCAAATTTATTGCAATACAAAAGCTTAAAATGGGCAGGACACCTGATAAGATTAGACGACATCAAATCCCACACAAAAAAAAGATTTTTGTGGCTAGACCATATGGTACTCGAAAAAAGAGGAGGAAGACCAAAACTCAGATGCAGTGGCGCCCGCAAAAATGGGAGGGGGGTCTTCAGGTTCGAACCCTCTCCCCCAAAAGGCCCTTGATTTTTTTCGATTGATTATAATCCTATGTATTGAGATGGGCACAGTAGATAGTCTCAGTGGATCAAAAGCCCCCATGAACTTTTGATCCACTGAGTTTAGTTGTATATAGTACTATGTATATAGTACGTAAAATTTAAATAAGTAACTATTAATGTCAGAAACTTGAAAGTCAGGCCAAGAACAGGACTGCCTGAAAAGGAATTCTATGGAAGACCAAAGCCCACCCTGGGCTGTCGTGCTATTGAGGAAGAAAGGAAGGTAAATACAACATTCTTACAATGTTTATTCGCGTATTGATTGAAATCTGTTGAATCTCTTTTATATAGAAAAATATGGCAATAGGGAGTTTTACCATTTCCGCTAATTAATCATGCACAGAAATTAGCTGTGCACCATTTAAGCTTAAATTATGTTTTACGAACATCAAGCTCATCTTTTATATTCACTTAAAATTAATGTGAAAAGTTATTTATTCTGTAAAAAAATCAAATTTCGAAGGGTTTTCCTACGAATTTTTGAATACTAAATGAAAAGTTATTTTTCAAAATTATTAGCTCCCACTGAAATGATGTAAATTCAATCCTCACCATTTCGTAACAAAATTAGCTTTCTCCCCAAACATGAGCCTACAGTTTTTGATTGATTGTTTAAGTCATATTTCAAAGCAACGCTAGGGCTATTGGCGATGAACATCGTAATTTTGAATGTGGGTCAAGTGACATGGACAACACCTCAGTCTCCAACTTATGTATCACGCTCCGTAATGACTTAGAGACTCGACAGACCTGATGTATGTAAGCCCTTCTACGTGGAAGATCTTCAGTAGCATCAGGATGCGAACCAACGATACGAGAAAAGCAACACCGACCTTAAGTTCGCAACCATGACCATGACCACTATGTTATCCGGCCCACTCTTTCAGTATATGGAAGATATGGGTGTGTATAGTTCCTTATGATTGAGCTATTCCACAAAAATAACATTATTTATTATTTTAAGTTTGCGGAAAAATTTCGAAATACAACCATGCAGTTTCTTTAGGTACAAAAAAAAAGGGAAGTCATTCAACTATATCATGGATAAATATCTTTGGTTCGTTAGAATAATACTAAATTTAAATTAGTGTAATTGTTTCATTATTTAAATTGGGATAGTTATGGAACAGGGATGTTTTTGAATCCTCTCTGATCTCCTTCCTCACTTCCTCCTCCTCTCTCTTTTAATTAGTAGCCTGGGTAGCCTGGTAGTTGTGGTCACGAATTTGTTGTCGGAGTGTCACGGGTTCGTGTACTGGTGCTATTGAAGACCCACCGTGTACAGGGAGCTGTCCAGTTCAAAGTCATCCTTATGTCGGAGTGTAGTAGCTTGAAGAGAGGGTGCCAGTACAGATGTTGTCTTCGCCACTTGACTGCGGTTCAAAATTACGACATCCGGTCACCAACGACATCGTGTTACTTCATCGGGGGACGTTAATAATATATATATATATATATATATATATATATATATATAACTCTCACTCTCTCTCTCTTCTACAGAGAAATCGCAGAGAAATTACCTTCAATGCAATCGGTCCATGGGGTCAAAACTTTTAGCACAGAGCTAAACAATTTAAACCAATCGTATAGAGACTTTGTTTTCGGTTTTAAAATATTTATCTGCTTAATTCATAATTGATTATATGTTATAACCATTATTTGCTTTACAAGCAATCTATTATTAGGTTTACAAAATTCATATGAAAATTACTTTAAATGCCGTAAAGGAAATTTTGTGCAAGCAGTAAAAAGTTTAGGCTTTAAATTTGATCTGATATTTAAATAATTTTTTAAAAAAATTATCAGAATAGTTTTGTGTAATTAATAAGTAAGTATTGATTGCTAAAATTTCAAAAACAGGTCTCCTGCTGTTTTTTGTTAAGAGTTTTGGCTTCCTTTCTGAAGTCCTTTACCTGTTATCTCGTATTTGCTCAACCAGATAAGGTACATTCACTATGTGAAACGTATTGTGTATCTTGGCAACGTTATGGCTGAGTACCAGCAGGCGTTTTTCTGTTTTGGTTTTATGCCGTCATGGAAAAGATAACGTCTGCATGACACAGATCTCACTGGACTTCAAAGGAAAAAAATATTTGTGACAGCATGTTATCGGACTTTAAAAGTACATCTCTTTCTTTCGTATTATTTATTAAGAGTGTTCTAAGTCTGTCTTACGACTAACAGGGGAAAATTCTAACAGGTTTTATCAGGTTCCTGCTAAAAAAAGAAATCTGTTTTATTAAGAGTAGCATGTTTTATAAGACAATTTCAAATGCCTCAGAGAGCAAAAATAGCCGTATTTTGAAAATTTTATTATCTCAATACTCTTATTTATGATTTATTGCTACTTATATATAAATTATGCAGAGCTGCTTGTTTTTACATCGTTCGAAAAATTACTTTGTACACTCAACACCGCTGTGTTTTAAGGGTAAAATTTTGCAATATTTGAATCACAATTAAATCCTCGTTCTTAAGTGATCATCTTGAATGTGTTTTACATTATATTTCCTATAGTTGTTACTATTTTGCGAAACAATTTTGAGTTGGATAAAGATCGTATTCACACACATTTGGTAATAAATGTTTTTTACAAAGTTTTTTCAAATTAAATAACTGTAACTTGTTGGTTATCAATACATAAAAAAGAGAGAAAAAAGAGACTTACTCACTCATCACGAGATTTCCTAAGCTTTTAATCCTACAGACTTGAAATTTGGTAGGCATGATTCTTTTGTTGAGTAGAGATCCACTAAAAGCGAGTTTTGCGGAAATCGACCTCTAAAGCGGTTGCGAGGAGTTCAGGGTAGCTATAGATAAAAATTCCGATTTTTGAATTAATAAACCTACAGGTTAAAAATTTTGAAAGTATATTTCATTGTTGATTAAACATCCCCTAAGACAGGTGTTACGAAAATCGACTTTTAAAGGAGGTGCTAGAGGTTAAAGGGGTGTTGTTTTTCAAATATGACATTTGCTTCCGTTTTTCAAATATTAGACATTCAGAGATTAAATTTGGTGGCCATGTTTATTTGTTCAATAGATATCCACTAGACCGGGTTTTACGGAAATCAACTCATAAAGGGGGTTTCTAGGGGTTAAGGGGATTGATACATAAAATTCCAACTTTTGAAGAGTCAAGCAGACAGATTTAAAATTTAATAAGCATGCTTCTTTTGATGAATAGATATTCGTTACAAATGGGTTTTTTGCGGAAACCGATTTTGAGAGGGGGTTACGCTGGGGTAAAAGGTAAATATATTTCTGTTTTAAAAAATCAAGTTCTGTTTTTTTTTTAAATGAAGAGATGGGAACTATACAAGAATGTTTTTCAATACAACCGGACGTTTAATGTTAGAACCTAGATATGACCTATATTAACAATATACAGTCATACCATACCCAGTGAAATGGTCGGGTAATGTGGCAAATGTTTATATATATATATATATAAATAATTCAGATAGGACCAGTTTTATTTATCGGCTCTGCGGGTATAACTTATTGAATAAATAAAAAAATTTATGAATTGAATTTTTTCGAACACAACAGCATGATTGGGGGGGGGGGGGATTTAAAAAGAGAGATGGAATTAAAATTAAATATTTATAAGAGACATAAAAATAAGCTATCTTGTCTAAATATGAGAAAGTCTTGGGAAATCACATGTTTGCTATTACTTCTGACCGCCAGTAATATCGAAATATAAGGTCAACTTATCATTTCTAATATACGTCGTAATTCTGGATCACAAATGCCTAACTCTGCTTCCACTCTATGCCAACTAGGGGGGGGGGGGACTGTAGATATTGTGACATATTTAACAAGCGTTAGATCTCGTTATCTCATTCTACGACCTTTGGTCAGATTTATGGGACTTGAACTAACAATTTCAAAGGTCGGTAAGGAGCTTCTGCACCAGGAGAGTAGCTACCACCGTATTAGCTGTATCCATGATATGGGCCCCCAAGCTACATGGGCCCCGTTATGTGTAATATTTTGACACTTTCAAACAACTTTTTTTTTAATACGACAATTTTTATTTATTTTCCAAAATAGGGCCCCCAAAAATTTTTGATACAGGACCCACTCAAAACTAGCTACGCCAGTGGACTACACCAAGCACTAACAAGCTTATCCGTTTTAATTTCTGAAAGTGCAATGTTGTGGATTGTATCACAGTTAGTCTGATGTGATAATCACTTGATCATGGTTCAAAATTATGCGGTCCGTCGCCAAAAGCCCTCGTGTATAGCTGAACAGTGCGACATTAATACTCTTATCACTCACTGATGTGATAGAGAAGTAACAATTTATTTTATGTTTGAACTGAATTTTTAAAAAATTTTATTTGCCTTTGCACTTACATGTTTATGTAGAGCAAATGTATCATACGCACAACACATAAAATACACTTTTTAAAAGTAACTAATAATAATAATAATCACAGAACAAATTAGCATTGTATAAATAATTATTAATAAATTTTGCTGTAATTTTTTGAAAGACTAGGATCTTTTTATTCTCAAGGGAAGAAAAGAAACGTGTCGTAATTTATTTCTCTCTCTGTATATATATATGTATATCTGAAGTGGCGCGGTTATCCTGTAGGATAGAACCAGGTACCTTTGGATCCGAAGCCGTAGTAACTTATCCACTACACCAAAATGATCACCGTGGTGCGGAGGTAGTTACTGGCTTATATAGATGGTACCGCTACATATCCTTAAGAGAGTATTCCTTTCGGATAAATGTGATAAAGTAGTCGTGGCATTGAAATGAAGCTTCTTAATATTGCTCACATCGTTTTCTTTATCTTAACATCAAAAGAGTTTTTTCAAGCGTGCGCTTCACTCAAAGAACAAAAACTCAGTGAGTGAATGATTCAATTTTTCATTTAAATATAGAAGCAAAAACAGAGAAAAAAGTAATATAAAAAATACAGTCACGTGTTCAAGTGAAGGGAAATATAAGTTAGTGATCGACATTACATCATTGTTTAGGAAATATTTTAAACTGGTTAGGAAGGTACGTGTAAGCCTTTATGATATTCTATTACTTGGAATCCTCAATAAATCTATCAAAAACTCAAGGCTCTAATCTTTTTAACGAGGAATCACTAACAAATTTATCAAAGTAATGTTTTTAATCTTTTAGAAAAGGATGAAATGGGATGCTTTTCGAAACGGTGTATTCGGAACTAGGTATTATAAGTAAAGAAGATTCGAATTTTGAGTAGATATTAATTTGAGTTATCACAAAGCAGAAACATATATATACCAAAAACAAGGTTATATACATTGGTGTTCAAAAGTTAAGCATAAATCGTAGAATGCGAGAAACACGGAGTAAATATTTATAAAATTATTCCAAATTTCTTGCGGATATTAATTGGGTGATGAAGAAACATTGGGTTTATGCAACACTTTTCAGTCGACTACGTCCTGCGCGAAAAACCGTCGCATGTCGGAACGCGGAGAAACCGATTCACGCAGCATAGGCAGTTCAGACAAGTTTCGTGCGACTGCTGTGCGAAGGAACGCTGTTAACCATCAAACAAGGTGAATGATGGCACAAAGACGCCAATTGGACATGTTTACGAAAGGAAGAATCGTTGGAATGCTGGAATCCTCACGATCACAAACCGAAGTGTCTCGAATTCTGAATGTGGACCAGTCTGCGACCTCAAGACTGTGGCAGAGGTTTTAAAGAACGGGAGATGTTACCCGACAACCAGTATCAGGTCGACTAAGAGTCACAACCCCTCGCCAAGACCGATATCTGGTAATAAGTGCGCCACGTCAGAGGGGCAGTACTGCCAGAGCACTGGGTTCAGCACTCACAGTCGCCACAGGAATACGAATTTTGAGACAAACTGTTTACAGGAGACTCAATCATGCTGGCCTGTATGCCAGAAGACCAGCAGTTTGCATTCCCCTCACGTCTGCGCATAAACGCGCCCATTTGAACTGGAGTTTGAAACATCAACATTGGAGTGTAGGAGAGTAGGCCAATGTGATGTTCAGTGACGAGTCCCGGTTTAGTCTGAGTAGTGATTCTCGGCGGGTAACGATATGGAGAGAACATGGAACACGTTTTGAACCAAGAAACATGACGGAAAGACATCATTTTCCACCAAGGGGAGTAATGGTATGGGCAGGCATCATGATGGACGGTCGCACAGACCTCCATTTATTTGACACGGGGTCTGTGACTACTCAAAGATACAGAGACGAAATTTTTGAGCCTTATGTTCGCTTGTTTCGAGGTGCTGTCGGTCCTGACTTCATATTCATGGATGATAATGCGCCATGTCACCAAGCGGTGCTGATTGATGACTTCCTTGAAACGGAAAACATCCAGCGCATGTCGTGGCCTACTCCCCTGATTTAAATCCTATCGAGCATGTATGGGATATGCTCGGGAGACAAATGGCAGCCCTTTCGCACCCATCAAGCTCCGTTACAGAACTGAAGAGAGCTAGCTCTCCAAGAAGCTTGGAACCGTTTGAGCCTACAACTCATTCATCATCTCATAGCAAGTATGGTAAATCGCTGTTTAGAGAGGTGACTACACGCCTTATTAAACTGCAGCATCAGTATTTTATTTAATGTTTTCTTTCATTTTTTCTTTAAACTGTAAACTTGCTATGCTCAGTTTTCTTTCAAAATGCTACTTTGGATAATAAAATTAATTATTGTCATTCTTTTGATTTGCTTCCTTATTTTATAACCATTTTACACTCGCATATCACGTTTCCCGCCATTCTGATTTACAGTTCCTTTTTTATTCACATAATTATCAATTATGCTTAAACTTTTGGACACCAGTATATACTAAAAATAATGTTAGTACTTTTTTATCTTAAAAATGCTTTAATGAAATTCATATTGAATTAATGTTTCTAATTGAATTACTAAATACTCTCTGGATAAAGAAACAACAATTAACATAAGCATTCGGACTTGTTTTAAATAGCGTGTAAGTTACACACACACACATATATATATATATGTATATATATCTTAATATATAAAATTCTCCTGTCACAGTGTTTGTAACCAAACTCCTCCGAAACGGCTAGACCGATTCTTACGAAATGTTGTGCGTATATTCAGTAGGTCTGAAAATTGAACGTAAACTATTTTTCATTTCGATATTGCAATTAGTTAAAAAGATATTAATTAAAAACCTTAAAACGCCTAATTGTTTTACTCCTGTGGGTTGTTTACTTGGCAGAACTTCCATTCCGTTTCGGCCGAGAGATGATCCGACGTTTTCCACCTTCTTAAAATTGCCATCTAATTTTTACTGTTAAAATCAGACAAAAAATAATTACAGAATCGGAAAAATCA
This sequence comes from Trichonephila clavata, assembly GCA_019973975.1. Lineage (NCBI taxonomy): Eukaryota > Metazoa > Arthropoda > Arachnida > Araneae > Nephilidae > Trichonephila > Trichonephila clavata. The sequence goes on along the minus strand of BMAO01037519.1, from coordinate 16,730 downwards.
TTTATTTCGCCACAATACGGTATAATTTCTTTTGCAAAATAATGATATTTTCTATTTTTTAAGAATTTTTTAAAAAAGGATTAAAACTGATGCGTTTTTATGAAAATTATTTCTAAATTGTTGCGTATGAATTTGTTTTCGTGTTATTAAAACTATATTCTACACTAAATAGTTTCAAGCCTTTCTTTTTTAGATCCAGTCATTTAAAAAATAAAATTCCCAAAACTTTTTTTTAAAGATTTTTCAAAAAATACTAAAAATTTTAACTTAACATTGAATAACTTTGTCATTTATAAAGATAATCGAACAAAACTTTATTTCCGTGTGTAAAAAAATATTACCCGTAATTTGTACGAAGATTGAAAAAATTGCTTAAAAATTACGGATTTTAAAATTTTTTTTGTGATTTTCGTAAAAAACCGTTTTTGCAAGAAATAATTTAAACAGTATTTTTTGTACATTTTTTTTTATTTAAAAGCACTTTATTTTTGCACACAATTAATTTGTGAAGTTTGAAAGCATTAACTTAAAAATTATGCCCTAAAAATATAAAAAATAATAAAAAATACGCGATTTTACAGTTAGCCAAACCTTGGAGTCGAAAAATAGTTTTGCGCCAAAGACATTTGAACTGTTTAACCGTCGACCGCATCTAACTCAAGGGTTACACTAAAAAGTTTTGCCTTAAGCAGGGGGAAATCAGTAAATTTGGCGAGTAAACAAAAATGCGAGTGAAAAAGTTATTTTTGCTTCAATTTTCGTCATTTTTTCTTTAGATAATTTTCAAAATTAAATCATTATAGATGTTAGATTAAGATGACAAAATGTATTCAATACATTTCCAAGACTCATTTAAAATATTTATCAGTATCAAAATTTTTGTTCTCATTCATAAAATTTATAGTTTACTTTAAAATAATGCCTAATGTATAAATCTGCCGCCCATCCGGTATAGTGGTCAGTGAAGCTGACTGCGGTGCCGCGGGGACTGGGTTCGAATCCCGGAGAAGGCATGGATGTTTGTGTTGTAATCCTTTCTTCTGTCTGTGTTGTTTACCCCCGTGTTATACGTTCGGTGGTGCACGGGGTTTATAAATGTTAAAAAAAATATTAATGTATAAATCTTTTTTTTTTTGACATATAATTTCATAATAAAAATGCAAAATTTGCTATTTCGAATTTTTTTTTTTGAATTATTCAGTTAAATAAGCATAACTTCCTTAGAAAAAAAAATAAGAGCTATATTCAAAAAAAAAATTCTTCATTATTAATTGCGTGCTATTAATATATCAAAAATCACTAAATTGGCATGTCACGGTTAATTGCTAAATGAATATTTTTAATCAATATTAGTATAAAATAATTAATTAATTTTGTTTTGTATTTTATGATTTCTTCTAAAATGAATAAATATAGATGAATTTAAATGAAAATGATTTTTAAAAAGTTCATTGATCATTTAGAATCAGTGATTAAAAAAATAAAATGCCGAAAACTATCTTTTTTTTAAGAATTTAAAAAAAAAAAACTTTTTTTTTTATACAAAACAATGATATTTTGCATATTTAATGATTTTTTTCTGAAATGAATCAAAATCGTTGCGTTTAAATAAAAATGATTTTTAAAACTTTTAGAATCAATGATTTTAAAAATAAAAAGCCAAAAATATTTTGAACAAATTTTAATAAAACACTCAAAATACTTAAAACAATCATTTAATAATTTCTTCTTTTATAAAGATAATTGCATGAAACTTTTTCCCGTGTGTCGAACATTTCAAAATATCCTCACAATTTTACTTCAAAATTTAAAATTGTAGTAAAATTTTGTAATTTGAAAAATTTCTACTTTTCTGTCTTTTTTCAACATACAACTATTTTTAAAAAGGCTACATTTTCGTTTCTGGGGACTAAAAACTTGCAACGAAAGAATTGAAAAGTGAGTGAGTGATTTATAAATTCGCACTGTTCGAATATTCGAGGGTTTTAGCGACGGACCTCGAAATTTTCAACCATGGTCAAGTGATGAGAACGACACCTAAGCTTTTACCCACCTCTCCTAAATACCACACCACACCAACGCAAGAACAAATTTCAAAAAAGGGAGTTTTAATGTCATAGTTAAAGAAAAATCACTCACATCGCGCATACACACACACATAAGTGCTATCGTCCTGAGGGAAACAGGAAATTCCCATGGTGATTAAGTTATTCACTGGTAAAAGCCCGTGCAACGCCGGGTTAAGCGGAGAGGAAAGAAACAAAGAAGTAAAAGTAATTTCGAGAAATAATATTGGAAGTGCTGATTTTGTGAAGAGAAGGGAAAATGTTAAACGAGAAAGCCATGACACGAACTCACAGGCCATACACTCACATCGTACGCGTCACACCCACACAAAAGTGCTGGCGTCAGAAAGAAAGGAGGAAATTAACATGGGGATTAAGTTATACCCTCGGTAAAAGCCCGTGCAACGCCGGGCCGGGTCAGCTAGTATATATATATATATATATATATGTGTGTGTGTGTATGTATGTATGTATATGTATATGTGTGAGTGTGTATTTTTATATACCAATATGCACACACACACACACATTTCTCTCTCTCTCTCTACTGTATATATACCTTCTCTCTCTTTCTCTCGCAATCTGTTACACAAGAGGAATCATACATGGCAATCTATGAGGACAATACACAAGAGGATATATTCTCCACGTTGTATATTTAGCGTGGAAAATATTCTCCACTCTATACTTTTTTATAAGAGTGATTTCTCTCTAGTTTATATTCTGACTTTTACTTGGAAAACTAAGGAAATATCACAAAATTACAGTAGACTGAAATAGATAATCTCAAAATCACAAGGTTATGTTTTTTTAAGTAATTGCCATAAACTTTCTTACTTAGACGAAGATATTGAATTTAAAGAGATTTTAAGATTACTTACAATTAATTCCATTTATCTGCTATGTATTGTCTTCACTTGTCAAGTCAAAGTAAGATATTTTTCATTATCTTTTTTAATCAAAATTTAAGATGCTAAAGATTTTTTGAGACAGCCCTTACGTCCTAAGGTAGCAGGCCCCATGTGCGATTTTTTTATATAGACAATACATAGCACACGCTATCGAATGGAAACCCATAGAAGATAAATGTGCGTGACTCACAATCTTCCAAGCCTAGGCACAAACCTCCTCGACTGACTGCCAACTTTTGATAAACTGACAGTGTAATGTTGTAGTAATCGGAAACTCCTAACAGGCATGGCATAATAAAACAGGCTTGCCAACTTTTGCCAGTAGGCAGCAGTGGCAAGATGCTGTCAAAAGGAACTTTGTTGCTTACGAAATGTCCTCAGAAAGAAATATCCTGAAAATTGGGCTAAAAATGGTTGAATTTTGCTTCATGACAATGGCCTTGCATATTAGTTCTGTGGGAAGTATTTTTCCCACCCCTAAAATTTAAATGTGACCATAAAATTTGGCAAAATAAAATATATTACCTTAAATGCTATTGTTTAATTGTTAGTAAAACATAAAAAAACTGCGAGAAATTAAAAAAAAAAGAAATAAAAAGTCTACGAAAGGGTTAAAGAAAAAATAATGGAGATTACGGTAAAATAATTGAAGGATCTTTCTAAAAAAGGATTTCAGAAGTGCTTTGAACAGTTGGATGAACATTTGAAAAAGTGTGTGAATTCAAAAAGAGTTTCTTTTGAAGGGCAAGTAGCTTAACTTGTAAGCACAATAAAGACATCTTTATTTAGAAATTCAGAGAATTTTTTTTCTCTACCCTGTAACTATGCACAATGCATCATAATATAATTACTCGAAAATGAACCTGTGATTTACTTAACTAAGTTTAAATCTGTGTTTTCTTTAACTTATCTTAAAATTAATTTGTAACTTTGAGCTACATTTTGTTTGACATTTTTGTATAAAAATATAAAGTATTTTATGTGTATACTTATTTATGTGTAAACTTATTTAAAAGTTATACACATAATATAGATATTTTTGTTGAGTGTTCTTTATCAGTAATTGTATACTTTTAATAAGCATCACAAAATATCATAAATAATAAATATTAAATAGCAAATATTTAAAGAGGAAGATTTATTTTTCACTTGATGAAATCTGACATAAGAGCATCTAAATTGCTTTTAATAGCAAATTGTTTTCCAGAAGTTATTCTTTAAATCACGCTCATTCAAGCAGTGACACAATCAAGTTCGTTCAAGCAAGCGCTAGACGATGAAACCCGACGTATTTCACTTGGATCGCCTTATTTTGCAGTTACAATGATTACAACCGAAGGCTAAGCGTTGGTTCTCTTCTGCTGTTGAAAACGATACGCATCGATGCCTCACCAAAAGGTCGTGCAGCTATTTGTTTGTTGGCTATCGCAACTGCGTTTATAACGATTACTGTACGTATATCATTGTGAAGATAAATAACAAACAACAGTTAGATAGTATTAAGCAGTTGGTTGCATCCATTTGATAAATTGATACGCTAAACGTAACAATGATGCCTACAAAAACATTTACCCATTAAATTTTTTTTATCGGATTATTAAAAGAAGATCAAAAAGAAATACCATTTTATGTTTTGTTTAATGATAAAAACAACATGATTAGCTTTTAATCTTGAAACTCAATCAAATCGGAGAAGTTTGATGCATGTGGATATTACTAAGATTATAACACTGATTTTTTCCTTCTTAACACTTAATAGATTTTTGCATGTTTTAATTCCAATATAAAATATTAAATATAAACTTATGAACAGATTTTCATATTTTTTTTCTCCGAAGTAAATATAATAAAAAAAAAGAATTTCACTTTTTTTTCCAAATTAGAATCCCGAGGAATATAAAATTTTGTTTAATTAAATATATTGTTAGAATTAATATATTGGTACAATATATTGTTAATTATATACACTTGCTAGGAAAAGTCTGTGTTCACCCAGAACAAATCCGCATAGGTAGAATACAGCAAAGGTAGAATTTAATAGAAATATAATTTTTTTTCTAACAAAATTTCATAAATTTATTGACTATTACTTAAATATTGAACATGCAAGAATTCGTTAATTTTTAAAGAATTTTACGTAAGATAACGCGAGTTTTGTAGCAAAGCCCACGAATAGTAGAGAGAAAAAGTGTTCGTTCACTATTTGAATATTTTTTGATTCCTGGAATTTTTATGAACAGGTTTAACAAAGTTTTTTTACATTCTATTATCAAATAAAATAGCTTAAGAAAGTTGTAATACAATAATTTTTATGTTTTTGAGAGATACGAAGCAATTTAAGGACATAGAAAATAAAAGGAAGGAAATTAGTATCAATGAGCTTAAAATCATTGTGAAAATGTGGAAAGATGGAAAAAGTCGTCAGGATACAACCAGATCCGTTGGTTGGCATATCCAGCGTGTTATTAATCTTTAAATCTACATGAATTTACCCATCCAAACCTTGTTCAGGTCTTCAATCTAAACTTACAATCAGAGAAAAACAAAGTATGATATCCTTGTTGGAAAAAAAAATCCATGCTTGACTGCAACTCAAATAGCAACAGACATTCACGTGAAGTTTAACAAAAATATTTGTGTGTATACTGCAAGAAAAATCTTGAGAAAGGCCGGATAACGTAGTCAAGCGGCTCGCAGAAAGCGTAATATTTCAAAGATCAACGGATAACTTTTGAAAAAGAGCGTATACATAAGCCTCCGGAGTTCTGGAGGACTGTGATATTCTCCGATGAAGCAAATTTCGGCATCTTTGGCCTAAAAGGTCGTAAATTGGTATGCAGAAAACCTTGTACAGCGCTTCAAAAAGAGAATTTAATACCAACCGTAAAGCACAGCGGCGTTTGAGTCATGGTGAGGGGATGCATGACGCGTAATGGTGTTGGCAAGTTGGAGTATATCGAATCAATTATGAACAAATATGATTACCTTGATGTCTTAAAAAACAATTTGAAGAAAAGTGCCACCAAACTCGGCCTAGGATCGTCGTTTCGTTTCCAATACGACAAAGATCCTAAGCATACCGCTGAGAGTGTGAAGCTTTGACTCTTATGCAATGCCCCAAATCAATTTCACATGCCCCCGCAGTCACCTGATCTGAATTCTATAGAATACCTATGGGATTTGCTGGAGCGTACGATTCTTCAACGCAATATACCTAGCAAAGATATGACGAAGAGTGTTTTTAAGGAGGAATGAGAAAGAATAAGCTCTGAAGAAACCCCTAGACTTAATAATTCAATGCCGAAACGACTTTAGGAGGTTCTCAAAAGACGGGATTATCCAACCAGCTATTAAATAGTTCATTATTCTTTTTAAATAATTTTTATAGTTACTACTAAAACAGTGAACGCAGACTTTTTCTACTTGATTTTTGTTAGTATCGCTACAAACCTGTCTTTATTTTAAAAGCTATGAAAGAGCAAACCAAGTTTAGTTATTCTCAATACTTGAAATGAATTAAATAAAATATAATTTTAAAAGAATTTTTTCAAATTCTAGTTTTAAATGGTTTTTCGTTGTTTTTGTAAGCAATAGTACGTGAATGCAGACTTTTTCTAGCAAGTGTAGATCTGTTACAAGATAGCGGATTTCTCGAGAAAACATTTTTTTTAACATCAGTGGTTCCCAAACTTACAGGGGTCAAGTCATGCTGAAATGCTCCATCCAATGTTTCCATGAGGGGAACAATCTTACTACATAATATTTCTATATACACTCATGGACAAAAAAATTAATGCACCAAGAAATAATTGCGGGATCGTAACGAAACTTGGCATGAAGGTAGATGTCGGAGAGATAGGCAAATAATTAGAAATGCAGTGTGATTGCGCATTACTTATAGACGGTAGAGGGCGTTTAACGTCGTTCTCCGTGGAGTATAAAACAGGTAACCAAAGCTTGTTTGAGTGTGCTGAATCGTTTACAAAGGAAAAGCTGAGGTAGACATGTCATTATGCCGTTTTCTAAGACAATATGAGCAGCTGTCGCAGTTTGAGAGGGGTAGAATCATCGGCATGATGGAAACTGGGTGGTCAGCTAGGCGAGATGCTCGTCGATTAAGCCGCTCTGATTGTGTCGTGCGGAGGTGTTGGGATCAGTGGATCCGAGAGATGTCATTTACACAAAGACCAGGCTCAGGATGCCCTCGACAGACCAGTCGTCGAGAAGACCGCCACATCATAGGAAATGCACGCGTACAGCCAACTGCTTCATCGGCCGCGATCCAGGAACAGGTAGCACCTTCACTAGAGACCCCTGTGTCTTCTCAAATCATACGAAGGCTCCTGGCTGAAGGACATTTGGGATCGCGGCGCCCATTACGTATGCTACCCTTGATGCCTACCCATCGACGCCTCCGTTTGGAGTGGTGCCGCGCACGAGGAAACTGGACTGCAGCGGAAGGGAACCAGGTCGTCTTTAGCGACGAATCCAGATTCAATCTCAGCAGTGATGACAATCGTATTCGTATGTGAAGACCCTGTGGTGAACGCCTCAATCCTGCCTTTGCTTTACAGCGACACACCGCTCCCACAGCTGGTGTGATGGTATGGGGTGTCATTGCCTACAATACACGGTCACCCCTAGTATTGATCCGTGGCACCATGACAGCCCAGCGGTATGTTCATGACACCCTGCAACCACATGTGTTGTCACTCATGCAACGGATCCCAGGAGCCATTTTTCAACAAGAAAATGCTCAGCCTCACACGCAAGGGTGTCACAAGACAATTTCCGCACTGTTACTACCCTTCCTTGGCCTGCCCGATCCCCAGATTTGTCTCCAGTCGAGCGTATCTGGGATCATTTGGGAGGGCGAGTTGGGCATTCCATGAGTTTGAACGAACCAGAGGCAAGGTTACAGGAAATATGGAACGAAATGTCTCAAGACTTTGTACAAAACTTGTATGCCTCAATGCCCGATCCTATCGCATCGTGCATTCGCGCTAGAGGAGGTTCAACAGGGTATTAAATCCTCCGTTCTTTTGCCTTTTCTCTGAAATAAGGGACCCATAAGGGTCCATGGGAACTGCTTTGGGAATCTATGATCTAGATCAAGTAGGGAAAAGTTCATTTCTTAGAAAGGCCGATTTTATAATGTATACTTTGACTGTAGTTGAGAGATGACTGTATCTTTAAAAAAAATCTTTAATTTCATTTAAGAGCTAAAAAATTTGAATCAGTATGAACGTCATTATATTTATCTAACGTTCTTATAAATCTATCTTTTAATTTTTAAGAAAAGACTTGTATGGATATTCCTCTATGTCTATGTGTAAAATGAAGAGGGTATGGAAGTAATTCAATACTCTAAAACAGGTAATTCCATTAACTTGAGAGAATTAGTAATGAATGTAATATATTACATAAATAATCAAATAATGATTTGGATTGATTTGACTTTTTACTAACATAACACTTTGAAGATGTAGAACAGACCAAGCAATTTTGAGCCTCGGTCAAGGGGTGAGGACGACACCTTGGCTGATATCCCCCTCTCCAAACTTCCAAACCACGACATAGAGAAGACTTGAGACACTCTATACACGACGGGTCTTCAGTGGTCCTAGGTTTTAAACACACTACTCGATAATGTCGTCTACTAGCTCGAGATTGTGAACATTCGGTTACCGCGGCCACAAAGGATTTTGAAACATGACGACTTCGTAGAATTTTGATGTAATTTATAAATATTGACTATTCGGTGGAATTAAAAAAAAACTACAGTCTTATTTACTTGATATTTTTACCTTCTTTCAGATAGGGTTGTGGTATGGACGCTGTCGATTTTTTTGCATCGTGAAAATCCACCGGGGTTAAAACCGCAAACTTGGGCGTACAAGGCTAACGCCTAACCGACTATGCCACTCAGGCGGCCGTTTACCTGACGTAAGATATTGAATATGATGTGTTCCCTTATTCAACTGGATGAACATTATAATTTTAAGAAATTAAGTTGGATCGAAAAAACCGAACATTTAAAATAAAATCACTCTATTTATTAAAATGCTGACGTCTATGAGGCATATGGATTACTGCTTTTTCTAATAAGTATTCGAAAAGTTCTAACACATACATATATGCCGAAGTTTTTTGATAATGTATAAATACTTATATCAAATTTTTTTTTTTTTTTTTTTGATAATGTGTATTTAGTATTTTGATAATGAACACAAAGATGAAACAAAGTCTTAAGAAAAGCTAAAATATGAAAATAATTACTAAGATAACTCATTATTTATTAAATAATAATGAATAAATCAAAATACAATATTTATTAATATACAACCAACTCTTTTTTGTGTGTACACTTTATACGTTCCTTAGAAAATCATGGGGAAAAAAAATCACTTAAAAAATACATACGGCGTATAGTTTTTTTTTCCAATGGGGCTGCGCATTGGTACTTTAAACCTTTGCAGACCTAGTACATTCCCCAGGAGCTGCTATCACTTTTTAGCGCTGCACCATGTAGGCGATACCAATTACAGCAAGCAATTTGGACACCCAGTTTTCTCCACTGAGGAGTTTTCTCCACTTTTCAACCTGAGCTCTTGGCGATGCGAACCAGTACTAGGATTTAATTTTGCCGAGAGCATCCAAGCCAAACAGACACTCTAAGGATGTGACACTCTACATGCCGCATAATCATACGACATGGCCGCTGTCGATTTTCTTCATCACGAAAATCCACCGACTTGGGGGATATGTTGCACACCTTTAAAAAACCGCATAAAGTGAAAAAACTCTAAGTATATATATTTTCCCCAAAACGTAACAATGAAATCCCTGTTGTATGTAAAAAAATGTATCAGTTCATTTTTATTACAAAAAATTAGAATTAGTGTACAGTGAAAATTCAGTCTATAAGTACATACAGCATATGAAAATTCAGTTTGAAATAAACTAACAACTATTCATCGTTACTTGATAACAAGCGTGGACGTTTATTACAAACTGGATCAAAAATGCTATCATCATTAAATAAGTCAGATATATCTAGCACAACTGTCGGCTTTGATTCAAATGAAGAATTTCGTTCGTTATTAACGGCTTCAGTTGGTCTTTCTGTTGTTACAAAGTCTGTTAATAGCGAGAGTTTTTATGATTCCTCAAGTTTCTTATGTAATTTTGATATCCGGCTACACAAAACTTAAAATAACGTTGTGTGTGTGTGTAAAATTTTAAATGCACGCTCTATGCCACACAGAATCCTGAGTCACAGAAAAGGTTGTTCCATATTTGATGGGGAGTAACAACCACCCTATTAAATTATTTTTGCTGGCTTATCCGGAAAGATTTTTGCATTCTTTTCGTCTTTCGTTTTTACATTTTAATAGTAAAAAATCATTATCAACACAAATTATACTGGAAATTTCCCCCTCGAATTAAAAACAAAATTCAATTTGAACATCAACTTTTAGAACTTAATTGAAATTATTTATTGCATCCTACGAACTAAATAATTTAACATGATTGAGTGATTTTGGGGTTTATTGGCGCAAGAGCCGATTTCGGCTATACTGCGCCAAACATTTGTTTTAATATCTGTGGTCTAGACGGGAAGAGAAAGAAAGAATGAATTGAATGACAAGAAAGAGGGTCGAAAATAGAGAAGGATCACTAGGGTACCCCGGGTTCGTGAAGCCCGTCTTTACCAAAGACAGTAAACCCGTGGGAAAAGGAAAAGATCACTAGGGCACCTCGGGATTGTGACACCCGTACTCACCTAAAGAAGGTGAGCCCTCTGAGGGGTAATTTAACATGAAATACAAGTGTACTGAGGAACGAGCGTCCAAGTTGAAGTACAACAAAATGAAGAAAAAAGTGTTTATAAAATTCAGGTATTCCCAGTAACTCCAGAGAATAAAAAATAAACAAACCATGAAGTATACCAAGTCACTCACATATGTATGGGCATAAACCGACAGTCTTCTGATTACACTGTTATAATTAGAATTATTAAAAAAAATTCGGGGGGGGGGGAGAGATTCGCGATAGAACAATAAAATCTTGTAAAAAATATATTGGTAAACCGTGTTATATTTCAAAATCGTGTAAAAAAAGAGAGTTGGGTGTCTATACAGGATGATTCACCACCAGACCGACAGAGTTGCAGGGTATGCAAAGGGTACAGAAACGACTCGGAATCACATTGGAATGCAGGGTCTCAAATACAGTAGTTACGAGTTATGACGCAAAGAAGCAGCGAAAAAGAGCAAAAACAGCAACGCATTAATGGGAGAAAAAAAAACCCATTTCACTGAAAGGTTGTACTATACAGAAATTACGACTAGAAGTCGTCTGGCAGGCTGTGAGGCCGCACGGAATTCCTTAGATTCTGAAAGATTCACGTATCTTCCCAGCGGCTACAGATATTCTAGCAATGAAATTTTCTACTGAAGGAAAGAGGAGAAGGCATCCTGTACGCCATACGCTTTATGTTACCCCAGAAAAAGTCCATGCACGATAGGTCTGGTGATCTCGTAGGCCAATGAACCGGGCCACAATGACTTATCCACCGTTGTCCAAAGGCTACGTGGAGGTGTTTTTCACGGACATGAATTCCGTAATGTTGAGGAGCCTGTCATACTGGTACCACATGGGTGGCGCAACGACGGGGGAACATGTGCTGTGTCGAGAAGTTCGGGCAGGACTTGTTGCAAGAAGATCCGATATACTCTACCGTCTACAGTAGTGTTCCCCATCCTTTTTATCGCCGCGGATTAGTCAACGTTTAACAATTTTACTGTCACCCGCTATAAGGGGTACATTGATTATTTATATTTTATGTATCACGATTTAATCATATTTTGCGCATGTGTAGTATTGGTTCGGCCTTAGGTGACGTTTCACAGCTAGCGGTTAACTTCTCGTCCACGGAAATTTGCACAAATCCGAGAGAAAAACACCGCAGTAAATAAAATAGAAGTAATTTAATGTACCTTGGGTGGCCCGGTACCATTTCATGCACGGACTGGGGGTTGGGGACTGGACAGAAGGTACGGTCTCCAATGAGATAGTCTCCAAGAATGTGCTCAAGATAGTCTCAAAGTGCTGTTAGATTTTTTTCCTATGAGTACGTAATAATTTATATTATATTTTAATTTTTAAAATGTGTGGTTCATGTTTTATTAAATTTGTGACGGATCTATGCGCGTCTATAACTAACCCCTCGGGGACTTTTCTGGGGCAATAATTTTACCAACCAACTTTCACCGAAGAAAGGAAATGTGATTATGCAAATTAAGTATATTGTATAAATTCTGTATTCGCGAGTTTTGAGAGTTAGTTGGTGAGTGGAGGATCGTGAATTTGTTAAGTGCAAATCTGAGTTTAGCAATTGAAGATTCTAAGAGAGATCACTCGACGGTGATTAAATCCGGATAAGGACTGCATTCAAGATCTCCACTGTAGGACTCATAAAAGTACAGGTATCGTGATCCTTATTTAAATAGAAGTTAGCTTATTAGTACGCGACGTAGTTTATATTGAACTTGTATAAGTTATCGTGGAATCAGTTGAGGGTCCGTAATATTATCCCCAGGTTAGCGGCTTTCACCTTCGCCCTCTGCTATCTGATCATTTACCTTAATTAGATTATTATTGTGCTTGCTCGATATTTTGGTGACAATAAAATAATTAGAGTGAATCATGTCTGCTGATTATTCAGTTCCTCCCACACATCTAGCCGGGTCCGAGAGTAGACAACGGGGATTAGAGGGAAGCTGGAACCGACGAGCATTACAAATTTTAAAGAGTCATATGTATGTACAAAAATCAGTATTTCATGAGAATAGTCGCATTATGTTAATATACGATGAATCAGTGAAATTAAACTAATCAAACTAACTAATTAAAATTTAATCCAGAAATAATTAAAGCTGTATTTTGTATTTGATTATTTTTTTCGTACAAATTAATCTTTGATAAAGCTTATAAAAAATGTACTACTTACAATTACTTAGAAATTTTTTTCCTTGCCTACTTTACGAGATTAAGTCCTGATTCCAATTAGTAAATGAGATTTGAAGGTATTTTAATTCGCTTTTTTTTTCTTTTGTGATTGTTTTTTAAATGAATGAGGAAAAGGGTAATTTTATTTTGAAGATAAATAAAAATCGATGTTGAACCATATGCTTTTTTCCTTTCTTAGTTAATTATTAATTTAATTAATTTTTAAAGGCAAAAAAGAGAGGTTTGAATTTTATGTATTCAAATTTCTTTTCATAAGAAGTATTTAAGTCAAAACAATTTTTTTTCCTTGAAAAGACTTTAATTATTCTTTCTTTTGATTTAACAGTAAATGCAGATTTTTTTTCCGTGTATAGCGATATGTATATCAAAATCGTTGTAAATTATTCATAATTTTATGATTCAATTAATTAAGCTTACCTGAATTATACTAATAGAAGTTTTAAAACATGGAAGATTTAATATGACATTATAAGGAGCAAGTTTCATGTGCATCATGTAATTTAAATTTGAATGCATTATATACTGGGCTTTCCAAAAATAACGACCCATTTCCGTGAAAACACTAATGTATTGATTTCTTTCACTGGTGTTTGAAGAAATGCTCTCCTTAGGAGAAAGAATAGCCATCGTTTCCTGAAAACTGAGTGCTAAAACCTATGAAGAGGTGCATCAAATGTCAGTCGGAAAACAGCTACCAACAAGGGCCAATATAGGTTACTTGTGAACAAATTCAGGTAAAGTCTCCTGACGGTATCGTCAGATGTTGATGGTCGTCCAGAACGTTTTCCATGCTACCGATTCGTCTGAATTGGCCTGATATTGGCGCTTGTTGGCGGCTGTTTTCCGTATTTTCACTGGTGCAGCAGACATACCTCTTCATATGTTTTACCACTCAGTTTTCAGGAAACGACGGCTATTCTTTTTCTAAAGGCCCTATCCCACACGCATATTTAGAACAGCCGTTTAGGACAATTTTTTAAGCAGTTAAGGGGGAAGGGTTGCCGTAAGCAAAACGACATGCTCTGACGTCGGCTGCGCTTTTTCTCCACATTGAAACATTACTCCCAGATTTTTCTGCTTCGAAAATGAATATCCAATATTATTTCTTTTATTTCGCTTGCGCATTTTTGTTGATGGGTGTAAGCAGAAATGAAGCACATTCTGTTTAAAATATTATACGCCGTTAAAATATTATACACCATAAAAATATTATACGCCGTATCTGATGCGTTTGATAAAACCGAAGCTACAAGCTTTACCGCCATCTTGTTTATGACGTAAGGCGCCGAAGAACCCCATTGGCTGGAGAATTTCAAGCAACTTTTATTTGGAGCAACTTTTTCAGCTAACTGGTGAAAAGTTGTTCGGAATCATTGCTCTGGCAACTAGAAGAAATTGTTCGGAATTGAGTGGAAAATTGCTCCAAACCTGTACATGTGATAAAGCCATAAGGAAAGCATTTTTTCAAACACCTGTGAAAGAAATCAATACATTACTGTCTTCATCGAAATGGATCGTTGTTTTTGAAACACTCCGTATTTAAGATATTTTCGATGCAAATATCTGTATTAAAAACTAGCATAAAATTTTAAATTTTGCTTCAATTTTAGAATAATTAAATAAATCCATATTTTTTAAATTCTTGAACATTAAAACCTTATCAAATAATGAGTTGAAATAGAAAAAAAAATTATCTATAACTTCTAACCTATAATAACTAATAGCTATTACTTTAAAAAAGTATATTCGACTTCTTTAAAAACATTTATTAACTTGTGATCTACTACACAGATTTAAAAAAAATTCAGAAGAAAAATTATGCTTCAATTTGTTTAGGCTCATGGTTTAGGAGCAAACTAATATTTATCATGAAAAACATTAAAGACTATAAGCTAGGTTTTTGATGCAGAACAGATATTTGAATATACTTTAAAATATGTTATTTGGCTCAAACAACTCAAATAAAATCACGTGTTAAGTCCTGGCTTCACCAAATACTATTGCGTGGAATAATAAATAACCTTATCTGAAAGAAAGAAACTAAGCAATTGTCATATAATTCAAATAACGTACTCGACATTTCTAATTATTACCCAATTCGTTGCCTTAAATAGATGTTAACACGAAAGAAATCAGGGGTATACTTCCTTTGGGTGAAAAAACTTTGCATTGGATGGGCTGTCCCATCTATTAGAGTGTACCAGTGTTAGAAGGAAAACTAGCCACACATAGTCAAAACAACACAATTTATTTACAATTCACAACAGTGACACAAATTCAACAACATAAATTAAGAAATGTACCAATTGATAAATAAGGGAAAATTGCGAAGCACACGAGAAAAATAATAAATCAGATCATTTACGCTTAGTACTTCCTGCCAATATACTTTCTTATATTTGAAGATAATTTCTAAAGTAATTCAATTAAAACGCATCGAATTCAATTTAATAACTAATTGGTAACAATTTAACAACTAATTAACCTTAATATTAATCAAATAATCTAAGAAGTGCTCTAGTCTAACTTTACGTTAATCTTCATGTATTCTAAGATCTCTCTCTCCTGCTCGAAAGTTTAATCTTTAAATATAAACCTTGATTTGCATAATCACATCTTCGGAGGAGGAGGAAAGTTTTTAATGGAATAATTTTTAAAGATTCAGTATTTTCAAAAGGACTATTAAAAGAAAGAACGTGAATAGACCCGTTATACAACTTCGAAAAAGAAAAATTTCTGTATTGAATATTTTCTGCATACGTATTACGAATCAAAAATTGTAGTAAACCCATTCGAGCATATATTTATATAAACGCATCATAAGAAAGACTCTTAGCTAAATTTAATTGCTTTTAAATTATAATATGTAAAATTATTTCCATCAAAATTAGAAAAAAATTATAATTGGATAACTTTTTTTATATTTACAAGACTGAAAGTTTATCTCCTTTCGTCTATTCAAAAGCCAACTAGTTTACCTGTATGCATTTCGATCGCTTGAATTTACCCTAAATAGATACTCTGTTCTCTATCATTAGCATAACCTTCACGTAGCAGTAGCCATGATCATTGGTCTATAATTAAATCACCCAATATACTTCAAAAACGGTTATTTTTGCAGCGGTAATTCTTTTGAAGTATGAAATGCGCGTACTCAAAACCAGTTGAAGCATTCTTTAAGTGGATTAGTTCTTCCACGTGAAACGGATTACGATTGAGAAACGCTTCAAGTTAGTCTATTTTAAAACCCCTAAGGAAGTGTTTCCCAATTATTTAAAGGTTACGTTAATAGGAACTAATGAGGAATTTTTAGTTATGGGCAACTGTCGAGGACAAAGATTAGATATCTATGTAAAAGTAATTTCACGGTTTTGCGTCGGATGAGGCGTGTGTTACGCATATATATTCCGTAAAGTAAGCAGTTGGTAGAAACGATTTTCGCAACTTTTAGCCGTCTCGTTCTTGAAATTTTGCTTATTTTATTTTCTTTATCAAGATTTAGTGACTATTTATTGCATGTTTTTGAGAGGTTTTGAAAGTTTCTTTTGTTATGCCTGTTTGAAATTCATTAACTTCAGTTAAATTATATGAAAGATATAATTATCATTTATGAATAAGTTTAAATAACAATTATCTTTTCACAATACCGATTATTTAAAGAAATTAACATGTTTATTAAATTCAAATTGGAATTCATAAAAAACACAAAATGTTTTTT